>JAMQGT020014645.1:0-177804 GCA_024447675.2 Pterophyllum scalare | reverse complement strand
CTGTGTCAAATACGTGGTTCACTTTGCCTCTCCATCATGTTTGGGATGCTGAAACACCACCTTCACTCGGGCATTTTTCTCTTGTTCGTATGGCTTTGTCACCTCATGGAACATCAAAAAGTTCAAGGTAAGCTCTCCTCATCAGTTTCCTTTTATTCTCTTTCGCTTTTTTTCCCTTCTCTTTTTTCTTTTTAAACGTCCAGTGCTGTCAGTCACAAAACGCGCGGGTGTCTTACCTTTGCTGCCACGGAGAAACTTTTCAAAGTAAGTTTCTTGATGCAAGTCTTTCTACATCAGGCGGTGCGTGCGTAAAGCGTATAGAAAACAGGTGCCCCATGGCAAGTTTTGCAGCCCTCACCAGGCGCGCACACCACGCCGCGTTGGTGACAGCTTTTCGCAATACCTGAGCATATTTTTGTAACTGTGTGAGCGTTTAGCGGTGCGTGATGTTGTTGTCAATCCGTCAACAAACTTCAGAATATGCACTGTGAGTTCATGGGCGTGTTATTTGTATATTTCCCGCACGCAGCCTTTCTGCATTGTGTGCAAAATGTGTTTTTTTGCCATTTAAAATACTTAGTTATGATTTTTTTAAAAAAGACCATAGAGACTTTTGCACCCATCATTTGTAGTTTCGGGGCATATATTTCAAACAGAACCCTGCACTCAGTAGAAGAGACATACCCTCTCGTGAAGACATAATGTGTCTGTGTCTGTGTCGGTTTGAACATCCTGCTGCTGTCTGGAGGAAGGGATATTTTGTGGCATAGAACTGGAAAAACTATTGTGTTTTAAATTTTTATATCTGTGAAATCAACTTTACACTGTTTTGTTAATAAGTAAGTCATTGTCTGGTGGGTGTCTGGGATAATGTAGTGAGTGAGGCGTTGGAGACGGTGGTGTGTGTAGCCTTGTTACCTAAAGACCGTGGTTTTCTAAAGGAGAAAGACTGGCTGCTATTTAACGCTGTCTAGACGCTCCGGTTTCTGTCCAGTGATAACAAGCAGACACTGGGAATAAAAGACAACCCCCCTCCAAAGATTCTTCTTACTTTTTTGGTTATGGCTGCATTGTAAGGGCTGTCAGTCACAGTTGGGATAGGCAAGTGTTAACAGTCTCGCAAAAAAATCAGACAAAATACTGTCGGGAGGGCGAAAGGGGAGGGAGAGAGCGTCTCGGATAATACGGCTGCGTGTGTATATTGAGTCTGGGTCAGCGGGTTTTTTAGACGTTCAGCATGCGGCATTTGAGCTTTTTTTTTTGTATTTCGTCTGCAGCTGGGAACTGCTGGTTGCAGCAGGGGAAAAACGGGAGGTGCCAGGTGCTCTACATGCCCGGGATGAGCAGGGAGGAGTGCTGTCGGAGTGGAAGGCTGGGGACGTCCTGGACCGAGGAGGACGTCCCCAACAGCACGCTCTTTAGGTGGATGATCTTCAATGGCGGAGCTCCCAATTGCATACCTTGCAAAGGTGGAGGTGCAATCATTTCCCTTCATTTTCCTCATATTACATATAATCACTCATTTTGATCAATGAATTAAACTGGTGTTCTGGTTTGCATAATTGTCCCATTGCTCTGCACTTTACGTGCCAGAATACGCACAAGGACAAAATCCTCATTAGCATCACATAACACAGAGCTTTTGTTTTAGAAACCTGCGATAATGTTGACTGTGGGCCCGGAAAGAGGTGCAAGATGAACAGAAGAAGTAAGCCGCGCTGCGTGTGCGCACCGACATCTTGCTCCAACATCACCTGGAAAGGACCTGTCTGCGGCTCCGACGGAAAGACCTACAAAGACGAATGCGCACTGCTCAAAGCTAAATGTAAAGGTTCACCCCGATCTGGACGTACAGTACCAGGGAAAATGCAAGAGTAAGTAAATATAAATTTTCACCACATTTCTCAAAAGCCTCGAGTGCACCAGAACGAATCCAGTGCTTCTCTTTAATTCCTGCACTTTCACACGTTGTCCCGATGTCATCGTCTCGCCAGAAACGTGCCGTGACGTCTTGTGCCCCGGCAGCTCCACACGCGTCGTAGACCAGACAAAATAACGCGTATTGTGTGACGTGTAATCGGATTTGCCCCGCGAGGTGGTATCGCCCGAGCAATACCTGTGTGGAAACGACGGGATCATCTATGCCAGCGCGTGTCACCTGAGAAGAGCTACCTGTCTCCTCGGCAGGTCTATTGGAGTGGCATATGAGGGGAAATGCATCAGTAAGTCTGCAACTATACACGTGAAAGCGTGAGACTTTTCTCTCCCTGACAGAGAGGTGCAGCAGTCCTTAGCTCTGAAAACTGAGTGCATTTTCTTTCTGGCCAGCTCTGCAGTAATTCACTGCTCATTTTGCCAACATTCCAGTGAGGAGGGGTGTTAGAGAGAATGTGTGCTTGGTAGTTGCTTGTGTTTGCTCAAGAAATGATAGACATCTTATTATTTCCTGATGTTGGCAGTACTTTCCCATTTGGGATAGAGGGAATGAGAGGGGGAGGGAGAAAGAGCAAAACAGGGGAGTGCTGGGGGCCATGAAGACATGCTTCAAGTTTTCAGTCAGATTGATTCTTATCCAGATAGCAGTCAATTTAAGTCTTGTAGTCTTTAAAAAGCTAATTAAAACAAAACTTTCCATTCCCCACCACAAGACCTTATCCTGTAAAGCAGGATTTAGATTTGATTCCCTCTAATTCTCTAAAAAAAAAAAAAAAACCCTCAGTAGTCATCTGATCCTACTTGAAAAGCATTCATGATAATCCATCTAATCAAAGGTTTCCTCTCTGCTTATTTCCTTTTCCCTTCTCCTAGAGGCCAAGTCATGTGAGGACATCCAGTGCAGCGTGGGGAAGAAGTGTCTGTGGGATGCTCGGATGGGCCGGGGCCGTTGCTCATTGTGCGATGAGTCCTGTCCAGAGAGTAGGACAGATGAGGCGGTGTGTGCCAGTGACAACACCACATATCCCAGTGAATGTGCCATGAAGCAAGCTGCTTGCTCAATGGGGGTGCTGCTTGAAGTCAAGCACTCAGGATCTTGCAACTGTAAGTAAATTGCAAAAGCAAAATATGAAAAAAAAAACAGAAGAAACAAAATCCTCCCCTCCCTATCTGAGCAAAAGACAATATTCTATGTTGCTTTCCCAACAAAACCCCCCAAAACCTCCCCACCCCACTCTGACTTTCCCTTAGCTCCCACCCCGGCCACACCACCAACCACAGCTTAAGCAAGCAGAAAAGACTTGGGGAACGGAAGAACTTGCATGACATTGTCCTCGTCGCTGGCTTTTGTTCTCGTGTTGTTTTTAGTTTTCTTTTTTTTCTTTTCTTTTTGTTTTGTTTTCACTTTTTCCAAATTCTCCTGCAAATCGCCCTAACAGAAAGATGAGCGAAAAACTTATTTCTATAGCAACAAACTGTTTGCAGTGGAACACTTACTGAGAAAATAGTTGTGTTTATGGTCATGCTAGTGACCTGCAGGAGCAGGTTGCCTTAAATCCCATGCAGTATTTTTCAGTCATTAATGGTTTACTGTCCATATCTTTACAGCTTGTAAATTCCATGGTCATAATGTCAACTTCCTGGAAATCATTTAATTTTTTAAATATTATTTCCTTTATGTTGTTTTTGGCTATAATCAATCAATTCAAAATGCACTGCCTCTTGTGACATAAACCACACTGCCAACGTGTCGCTAAGAAAAGAATATGTTTAAACGGACTCATATGATGTGCATAAGGTGATTGTAACATTGGTACCGTTGATATTAACGATGGATTTGAACACTGAGATTTATGTAGACTGCCTATCATACACCAGTGTGACCCATTTATAGACCCACAAATCTCTCAGCAAAATATCAGATTTAACAACAGCGTTGAGGTCATTTCAAATTTACATTCCAAATTTCTATTCAGGAGGTCGTTATTTTTTATTTTCTTTGTTGGTTTTTTGTTCTGTCCTGACTGGCTTAATATGACGTGTCTGAGGTTTGCAATGAAGTCCAAGGGACCAACTTTATGATCACCTCATGGGCTAAATGTGACAACTTACAGTGTGTAGGATGAGCATAAGCGTGTAGGTCGATGCTCCCTTACGTCCGATCGCATCGTCAGAAAAACATTTATTAGCTAACTTTTAGCATTCATGCCGTTTCCAGTGAATGTGTTGAGTATCAGAAATGACAAATCCATTTGGATTAATGAGGGACTACCTGTTTTTTTTTTTTTTATGTATTGCTGCCCTTGTGCTTGCTTGTGTGCTTTTTTTAATGTGTCCACTGTAAATCTCTTGTGTAAAAAGGAAAAGAAAATACCTCAGAACTGTGCTAATAATCTCTGACCTGCTTGCTAAGTCCAGGCTGTGACACAGAGTCCTCCCTCCCCGTTCGTTTGAGCCAGAAGCTAAAATATTAATAGTCGGAGAAAAGAAACTGTTGAGAATCCAAGAACACAGGGGCACTTTTCTGTGCCATGTGTGTCTGCTTTCAGAAATCTGCTCAAAAGAGACCTGAGCCACTGGACCCATGAGCCCCAGTGCCCCTAAACCAGCCACCCATCCTCCCCCCCAAACCCACCTTGTGACCTTCCCCTAACCTCCAATCTGCCTATCCTTTCCATTGTCACTCATTTTTCTCATGTTGCAGCCCTGACTTGCTCGATTATGTAAATGGACATTGTATAATTAATTGGGGATGCCACAGCAACTGCTGCTGCCAAGTCACATAGACTCTTCCTCACACACACACACACACACACACACACACACACACACACACACGCAAACATAATCATATACGCAAAAGAAAGAAAGAAAGAAAAAGGAGACTGTGTGCCAGTGGCTTAATTATGAGATTTATTTTTTGACAGTGATATTCTGAGCTGTTGTCGTCCATATTCATACAACAGCTACCATATATTCTCCCATATAGCCATTACAGAAGACCAGGAGGAGGATGAGGAAGATGAGGACTCAGACTACATGGCCTATGTCCATTTATCTTCTATACTGGATGGATAGGCTCCCATCACTAAGGGAACAGTCCTAGGGCAAGGAATCATGTCCATACTGTACATTATGTGTATGCTTATTTATTTTTTAAAGAAAAAGGAAGTATACATATAGCTCAGTCTGCTAGATGTTTATTTATACTTTTTGTGTTTTATAATTTATACATTTACATTGTCAGGCTATCACCTACCATGATATATTGTGTTACCACTCATTTCCCCTTTTTGTTGTTGTCCCTTTTACTTTTTTTTTTTTTTTTTTATCATGAAGAAATATATTTGTCCAAAGAAAAGCAGTGTTATTTATTTTTCATGGTACCGTGTAAGTATAAGTCCTCTACAAGCTGTAAATTGCATTCCCTGAGCTGTAAAAATCTGCTTGTTTCTGTCAAATCTCTATCACAGATGTTTATGTCACACATACATAAATGCATGTTTAGGCTGTGTGTTTATTTATTGGGAATATATCAGTCATTTTATGTACAGAAGTGTGTCTGGTTTGTTTACAACTATAATAACTGACCAAAGGGATTCTCTCAATGGTTTTGCAGAAGAGCATTGTAAATGGTGCAACGCAGCAGCGATGAAATAGAAAAGAAAAAAAAAGAGCCATTTTTGTTTTTTCTTTTCTTAATTTTAAGGTTTCCTTCGGTTTTAGCCCTTTAGGTTCGTTTCCACTTGGAGACTGTAGACATAAGTAAATATTTTATTTTATCTCACTACATTAGAGATAAGAGAGGTAAGTTTTGGGCAATACTTGATTACTTTGGAAACAATGTGCCATTAACATTTGTGAGCTGTCTTCTTGCCAATGTACTCCGTACTGCTCTCACAGAGCTACACTAGGACTAACGTACTGCAATACTCCACACTATATCAGACTTCTTCACTTTGTTTCTTTCTGTCTGTTTTTTCTCTCTCCTCAGAATGCATTTTTATTTTCAATCATCACAAGAGAAATACAAAATTCTGTTATGAATATATAGTTTTGTATTTTTTATGTAAATGTCATATGTACATACAAAGTTTGATGGTATTTGTACAGATATGAAGAGTGAAACAATAAAAGTTTTTTTCCTTATACTTTTTTCTGACTCGGCTCTATTATTAGTGAAAAACATATGTATCGTAGTTTCAATCCATGTGTTTATTTAAAAGGAATAAAAGATTGGACCTGTATCGAATCAGCTACCAAACCAACAAGTATCCTTAACTTGGAGGATTGAGCTGATTTGCTAGAAACTATCTGTACCAAAAGAAACAAAAAACAGATAAAAGTTATGAATATACAAATAACTTGACATGGTGCATTGCACAATATATAAAACATGTTTTAAGTGCAAGAAGCACTACAAAAACTGAACCTGTATCAAGTAATTTGCAACATCACTCAGGTTTTTTATTATTCATCTTATTAAGCAAAGCATAAGAAAACGAGCAGAAAAGGGGGGAAATATAAACTTCTGTGAGTAAGCATGAAAGAAAAGCAAATTGAAATTCTTCTCAGCGTGCGGGTTTTCTTTCTATTTACACCAAAATCATTGTTCTTTGTTATATAAGAGAGCACTGGCGTAAGTAGATGTCTGGGCGTCCCTTGGTGTGTTGTGTGACACATCCAAAATTTCGGTTGGCAAAGTCCTTCGTGTACCAGCTGTCTCCGCCACCCGCGCGTACTGTTTGTTCCTTCGCGGTTGCCGTACGTCATTGTTGACAACAATCATGGCGTCCTCAATGTCACTTCTCGCTTTGGGACGTATGTCTGCGCTCAATGCCGCTTCTAAAACGTTCCTGAATCCTATCAGGTAATTTCATATTCATTGTCTATCAGGTCTGTTTTCACGCTTGATACTCAGAGCTGAGTTCGTTTAATTATTTAACTCCCAAGTCGAATAAAGCGCGGAGGCCGTGTGTCTGTTAGCTCGCCAACGTCAGAGCATGTTAATGGGGGGAAAGGGGTGGGGGAGGCACTTTTCTGCGGTATAATCGTCGAGTTTACACACTTAACAACGTCCCTGCCTGCACGTTTTGTCTTGAAATTCATTAGGCTTTCAGACAGTGTCCTTACAGCACCTGCCTGCCCAGCTAATTGGCTAATGCTAGGGCTAGCTAGAAATTAATTTCAGAGCTAACACAATTAAACTGTGCTCATTGGTCTGCACAGCACGTGCAACATACCAGACAGGGACAACTTTATTAAATAAGAGACTCAGCCGACAGCTAAACATACAGGCAACTGTATGGAACCTGGAAACTAACAATTCATATCAAAGTAATACACTACTATTGTTAGGACGCAGTGCTTTTCTAGAAATAACATGTACTTAAAATTTCCTCATTTTTAGTTATCACACCCCAGCAATACTGTATAAAGAAAAGCTACCTGCGTTTGTAGCAGTGTTTTAAACAAACTGCATAATGTTTGCTCCTGTGCTGCTCCAAAATGTTTCCCCACTGTGAGCTTTTAAATTTTAGGTTCTCTAATTCTCCAAAGAGTTTTTACCATGCAGTTGTCCACCACAGCAAAAGAGTTTTGAGGCACTTTAAAGGTGCTGTCTGAAGTCTAGTGGTGTTTACTTTCATATGTTAAAGTGATACTTAAAAATACTGCAATGTTTTCCTAGCAGAAAGGCCAGTTAAACAATAGTTTACCAGTCTCATTTCACAAGCTGAACGGGATGGGATGATTGCTTGACTGGCAGTCATCAGCATCATCAGTATTGCTGGCAATACTGACACGCCAATTGTTAAATTCTTTTTAAAATCGTAGTTTGGCTGTTGTCAGTGGTTTTGTTTGTTTTGCTGTTAGCTATTTGCCACATTTCCTACAAGGAACTAACAAAAAGACAGGAGGCTGAGCTGGAGGTGGCAGAGATTTTTATTGGGAGTGACCAGGATGGACACGATAAGGAATGAGTATATCAGAGAGACAGCTCAGGTTGAATGGTTTGAAGACAAAGTTAGAAAGGCAAGGCTGAGATGGTTTGGACATGTGCAGAGGAGGGATATTGGCTGTATTGGGCAAAGTATGTTGAATATGGAGCTGCAAGATGGGAGGAAAGAGGAAGACCACAGAGAACATTCATGGATGTGGTGAAGGAGGATATGCAGAGGATTGGTGTGACAGAGCAGGATGCTATTGATAGGGTGAGATGGCGTCAGATGATGCGCTGTGATAGAGGATAAGGAATCAGTGACTTGTGCACTTTGTTGGCTAAGTAATTGTTTTCTGAAGTAATGTAAAAGCCAGATCAATGGTTGTACAAATCACAGTATTTCCCCTTTCTCTACCTTGAGGAAGTGGCACATTGCCCCAATAAACCAAAGGAAATAACTGTTAAATGAAAGACAGAGGGGAAAAAAAGAACAGAGCTGAGCACACAGTTAAACAGAGTCAGAGGCCAGATGGATGAGGTAAAATTAACTTTATGTGAAAAAATAGCCTTTCATGTTGCACAAAAGCTTCCAAAGTGTTAATCCATCTAAAACAGTGGGAGAACTACTCTCAGAATTACATCATTTTTGTCTTTAAAGAAACTGAGAGACAGGAAGCACCAGTGTTGTTTTAGCTACCTGCTCTTCATTTTCAATCCATTACTAATGTGTTGTTTTGCTGAAACAATGTGCTGAATCTGTTGTTTCAACAAAGAAATTAGCTATGCACTTTTCTCATCTCAGTCGTTAAATACACTTGAACGTATTAAACAAGTTTGTGTAAGTGTCTGCAGGTTTCCTCTGCACAGAAGATTTTTTTGGCACTCCCTCCCTAACTTTTAGCCAGACCAAAAGGAAAGCCCTCTCCTCAGTGTTGCACAAAATTATATATTTAAAAAAAAAACAACATTTTTGTTAATCTGGGTTTCATTTACTGAAGCATAATTTATGTTTTTAATTTAAAATATCATTAGACATATGCAAAATTCACTTTTTTAGCCCTTAAATACATTTTTTTTGTGTACTGAGTGGCTAGGAGTGCAGAAAATTTAAATGTATTCTCTCCTGGTGCTGCGTAGATATCTTTATATTTTTTTTTGAGTCATATTTTTCAGTCTGTTCAGTTTCTCTATTCCCTGTGACGTTTTCTTTCCTCTTGTGTCACAGTATTTGCTGTGGAACTGCTAAACGAGGACATGGCTTCCGGCTTACCAATTCTTGAATCCGCCATTTTTTTCTCGCAGCCACTTTGTAGTCCAAGTTCAGTTATGCCGAAGTTGCAAGTAGACAAGTCAAAATGTTCGGTTGTTGGGTGTTAAACCACACGATTCCTTACATCGAGCCCCGGCATCAGAGCCTCTTGGAAGTGCCTGTTTCTCTGCCGGTAGATAATCGTATCGCTGCTATCAAACTACAAAAATGGCCGAACGGGGTGGAGTGGAATGCTCTGCGACCTGGAGGGGGGCGGGGCGTGAAATGTCTCGTTCACATTTAAAGAGACCGCACCAAAACGAGCTGCTCTAAGACGTGCCTCAGAAAAAGTGTAAAAGAGGGATCTGTGGAGTTGCAATAATGACGAATTCAGACCGGAAGCGTTGCAGTTCTGCTTTATATAGACCACAAGTGAATGATTTACATATGAAAAGGAAGGATTTAAAAGCATGATATGTGCCCTTTAAATGAACAGAAATCAAAGGGAAGTGCACAGATTTCTGTTAAAAAAAAAAAAAAGCAAAAAAAAAAGCACAAGACTCCTTGCTTTATCTGTTCATGGTGATTGTGCATATTGCCATGTGTAGTTACTCCCCAAAGCTCCTTCCAAGCCAGGAAAGAGGGCAGGGCCTCATTCAAGTGTAGGAACAGCAATTTACACCTGAAACCATATTGTTTTCTTTATTATTTTTTTAAATCTCTGTATTTATTGAACTATGAGACCTGACACATAGTGGAAACTTAAAATTTATTAGAAATAAACACAAAATTATGATTACATGGAATGTGCTGTTCTGTGATGGCACATTGCCGTTTTGTGATAGGACACGGCTGCACTTTGACAAAGAGCTTCACAGTCCTCGCCTGACAGTTGACCACAGCCAACATTAAGCACGTCCTGTCATTAGGATGAGAGTGAGAGTCTGCCAGAGATTCACCAGACAGAACTAATAAGTGGTGGGGGGATTCCCTCCTTGTTGCTTCCTTTTCACTGTACCCCCACCCCACCGCCTCCTCCAAGATCGTCAGCGGTTCCAGAGCGTAACTTGTTTGTGTAATTTACTTCTTTGTCACTTGTGCGCCTTTGGTGCTTTGCGTGTAATGACTATGTAATGATTTTTCAGGTCTACAAGCACATCAACATTGAGGCTGGCAGAGAAACCAGGACAAGACACGCAGCTTATTACAGTTGATGAGAAACTGGTAAGGATTCATCCCTGTTCAACGTGAGTCGTAGATTGGTGTTTGTCTGATCTGCTGTCTTCCAATTACTCTGCTAGAGAGAGCGAGAGAAAAAAACAGTTAAAAAACTTCCTAATCTGCTGCCAAAATGAACTTGTCCCAGACAGTAGGCTTTTGTAACAATGACAGTGATGACAGATTTTATCATTTGTAGTTTTGCTCACAGTTCAGATTACTCCTATCTTCACAATCCTCCTAGGTTTAAATGCCGGATCATTTTGGGTAACCGTTCCAAAAACTACAGTCTCCATTGCTTTTTAATACCCGTCAGTGCAGTCGAAAGATGGAGGGCACTGTAGTGAAGTATTGCCTTAACATGTACAGGATGTGTTGTGTCTCAGCTCCCCTGTCAATACCTCCCCTGCCTGAGCCCAGTTCATTAGTGACTGAATACTGTGAAAAGTAAGTAACACAAATTATTTATTTTGCACTTTCTGAAGTTTTGCAGGTTTGACACTTCCTTGAGGGATCTTTGCTTAGCATCAGCAATTAACAGCTATTTGCATGATAGTTTTATTGCCTCTCTTGGCATAACTATTTCATAACACTTGCTTTGTGCATACTCTGTCGGTGGAAAATTAGAGCAGACAGGCCAGAGTAAGCTTGTTCAGTTGGTAACATATGCCCAACAAAATTATTTTGCCTGGGCTTGTCGATTTCACCTACTCTGCCTTCATACAGCCAGTAAATTTTCAAAGTTGATGCAGCAGAGCAGTAAATGTTGTTTTGTGTGTCATACATTGACCCACAAACTAGGCAGTGTCGTGTCCTTGTAGTTGGTTTGAGCTGCTGAACACAGACAGAGAATACTGAAGTCACTTAAGACAGTTTATCAGGACTTTTCACAACTCTTTCTGCACCCACAGAAGGCTTCACGGAGTGGTGTGGGTTGCACTATGGAGAATTATTGTGCTTCCAAAAAATGGCCCCACTTTGTGAGGACAATTGAGCCAGGTGGAATTTGATGTTTACGCATGCACACGTGAAACCAGGTTACAGGGGAAAAAATAGGTGATGTGCACTTAGTGTTAAATGCACTCTAGCAGCCTCTTTGAGTTTGGAGTATTAGTCAGACAAATCAGTCAGAAAAATCAAGCAAATTCATCAGGGTTATCTTGGGCAAATGGTGAAGGCTGTTAAGCTTCAGTCTTGCTGGTTGCACATGTACAATACCAAGAAAAAGTCTTCTAACATTTAAATAAAAATTCAGGTTTCTCGAACTCCTATGGAGTAAGGGTTGACTTTTTACAGGCCTAGTTTCTGATAGTCTGTTTTTGGCGCACAGCGTTGCTCCAGAGGAATGTTTTAGTTTGAATCAAGGCCCAGTTAGCGCAAAGCTAGTTTAGTAGGCAACAGTTACTTTACTGAATTACTTTGTTTAGTATGTGGTATAGCTCTGTTTCACAAGTCTTTTTTAGCCTCTTTCCATGAAGTGGTGAACTCCAGTCTAAATAGTGATAAGCAAGTATTTGAAGTGGTTAACAATGTACCAACTGTACAAGACAAAGACTGATCTTTGACATTAATGCTTTGTCATAAAAAAAGACGAATGAGATGGAAGATTGCGGAGAAAGAGGGAGTTTGGGGAGAATGTGGGAGTCTGTTGTGGACTTGTTTTGGGGTGGGGGAGCAGTATGGGCAGCGTCAGTGTGCTTTTGTCCCAGACGCAAAGCTGGCCATACTGGCAGACAAACCTTTGGCTGGGTGGGAGTGTCTGTCTCTGTCCTCTCAGTAGGGGCCACAGAGAAGGCACAGCAGAGGAGAGGAAAAAAAGGGCCTCTAAAAAATGTGGAGGGGGGGGGTGGTGAAAGAAAAGAAACAAGCATGGAAAAAAGTTTGTGAGACACCCTGAGACTCACGAAAAGACAGTGGCCACTTCAGTGTTGTTGGCCACAGAGGTTCCTTTGTAGCGTGCTGTTACTGGCGACGAGGGGAAGTACTCTAATGTTCGCCCAGACAGGCGAAAAGAGAGGCCCTCAGCTGTTTACAGTACAGTGGCCTCCATCTCACGTGGTAGAGGGCATTGAGAGCACTCTCCCTTTTGGGCATTCAGCGTATGTCAGCACGCTAGTCATTCATCAGGCTGTCAATAAGTGTGAATTGCTTTCTGCTTTGACCAATCAAAGAAAGATCTCGATCCAGTGAGAGGTTATACAGGGTTCGCATGCTGTCTCTCTCAACCAGCCTGAGGAGAAAGTGGCGTGCTGCTCGTCATGTAGTGAACATTTCTAAATAACCTCGTTCAGATGAGGTTGCGTTTTGGCCTGGGCGAATGATATTTTGAATTCACTCCAAAAACTCTGCTTGAATGTTTGTCTGATACTCATTATCTTGTCCTTAGTTCTCGTGTGTCCAGAAAATGCAGCCTTAACGGGAACACGGATCTCCTCATTTTGTTTGGCCATCTCCGTTACGGACTAATTTAGAATCTCCTGCGGGTCAGAAATCAGGGAAAAGGACATTTAATGTGATTTGAACTGCAGACAGAAAAATACTTTTTGGATAAGTGATTAGTCATGTACAGATTGTAATCTAAGTTTTTATCTTGACGGGGATAAACACACAGACAGCATTTCTGAGGGTGTTTCACTAAAATTGCATACATTTCAACGGTAATTTTTCCAGCAAAACTGACACATGTGACTGTGTAAGTCAAGTAGCTTTGGGTTTTGAACTGCTGATCAAGCAAAACAAACATTTTGATAATACTATGTGAAGCTTTTAAAGAGGAAGAAAGGAACTGAATAAGAATATGTTTGAGAATCTGGGTTCTTCCCAGCTTAGAATGGGCCTTTGGCTGGCATGTGTAATTAGGGCTACTTGATTTTTGGGAAAAAGTCCCAACTATTATGGTCGTTTACTTTATAGACTTTGGAAAAATAAAATTTTCTTGAGCACAGCAAAACAAACAAACACAAAAATAATAATAATGGAACTGAAAAAAGAAATGTGAGTTTGGAAAGGAAAGAGGAGCACTTAAATATCAAACAAGAGCAACATCTTAAAATGATATTTGTTTTATTTTTGGCTTTAATAATCATTGGAAACCACATTTGTAAATGAAATAGCATTTTGATATGTCGCACAACCCTGCACACAGTAAAGACGCGGCTTGGTAGTGGGTTGTCTAAAACTTCTTTATGAGATGCTAAAAAATTTGCAGCGTAGCCGTAGATCTCGACTGTTTTTCGCGTCTTTCCACACGTTTAAAGCCTTAAATTTAACTTTTATGAGGGGAAATTTCGGGGTCATTGGCTGATTTTCAGAAATGATGCCAAATAAAAGGACCTGCGTGATGGAGCACCAGTGCCCGTAGCTGTTCCCTGGAGCACCCATGCCGACCTGCTTTTGTTTGTAATTACTGTTTGATTAAGCATGCTGGGCAGCTCCCAGTGTCCGACTGGCTGGCCACTGATACACAGCTTTACACGGAATGTCTGCGACCGCAGTCAATTAAAGCCAGGCCTTTTTGCCGTACTCTCTGGCCCTTTGCAGAAACAACTGTGGTTATAACCATAACAGCTGCTTCAATATGCAATACAATATCTCCCACTTATGCCCGAGTCTGTGAACAGAACATCGACTCCTGCCTCAGCTGTGGCCAAGTGCGCTCCCTCCGTCCACATAAAGGCAACACCGTAATCTTAAAGCGCTTGTGAAGCCTTGTTATAGAGTTCTCTAAAGGCACTTGGGTTTTATGAGCCAGAGGAGGACAGTTATTAGGCTGCAGGGAGTTGAGTGAAAAGGAGGAAGAAAGACGGCGAGAGGAGAGCGTAGGTAGGCTCGGTGGATGCTTGGCATGTCAAGTTTGCTGAGTTTTTTTTTGGTTTCTTTATTTATTTATATAATTTTGAGAACAGCGTTTGCTTGGCATGATGTGACATCACATCTGGCTAAAAGCTGTGGGATTCGATTGCGGTAATGTAGTTGAGTCTAAAAGCCTGTTGCTGGTTGTTTCTAAAGACAGAAATTGAAATCAGATTGTAAGATCCTGTGGTTGAAACACAGGATTTATTTTCCTTGTCAAACTCTCTAATACAGAATAATTGTTTTGCAAGTGTCAAAGTACCTTCAATCACCAAAACCTCAAACAGTTTTTGTTTTTTTTTACATTATGGGAACTGAAAAAACCCCCCAAAAAACCCTGAATCCCATTAAAAGAAAAAAAAATTAAAAAACAAAACAGCTTTTCTAACTATGAGGACATTAAGCACCAGCACCAGTTTAATTCTGCAGCACATGCGTGAATACTGTCTGTGGAGCCTCAGAGACAGAGTGACCTACAGTGGAGCAGACCACATTCACCACCCCATCAACCCCCTTTTCACTCTCTCTCCCCTCCTCCTTTCCTCCTTCCTTTGCACATAGACAACTTAAGTGTCTGTTTTGTCTGGTTGCCCTCTTACACAGCGCACTTGTGCCAAAAAAAAAAAAATCTCTCGGCTCAAGTTTGAAGTAGTGGCTGAGAGGATGTTGGTCTTTGATGAATGCCAGACAAGAGGCTTTATTATGTATCATCAACTAAATAGTATTTCATTCATTAGCACTCTCTTCCACAGAGACTAACCCTCTGAAGAGGACTCCTCAGCTCCATCAGCACTGGGGAGTTTTAGGAAGTGTCCAACTGCTAAGTGTTGTGTTTGCTGACTGGATGAAAAAAGAATTGCTGCTTCTGTTTGACAACACGTCCATTAATTCATTAGTTGTAAGCTACCAGCTCTTTTTGTAGTTTTGCAGGCTGCTTTTGGCATTAATATAATCACAACACCAAACTCTATGCATTTTTTTTTAACCATCAGACAAAATAATACACACCAAACAATTAACCAAATTTTTTTTTTTAAATCGGTAGCTCGATATATGATAAAAATAATAGTCACGGGCTTAATATACACTAGGAAATAATGCTTACTATTGCTGCTGCTCTTTCACCTATAAATAATAATTTTTTCCTCACAAAGTTGCATCTAACAAACACTTTTAAACTCAAAAGATCTTCCCAGTTAATTGAAATGTAGCGAGTCTTGGCTCGACACATTCTCATAGTTTGGGTTTATTTATAAGTTATTTTATTATAAATGACATTTATGATGCTCAGACAAACAAACAAGTGTGTCTGCATCCAAAATATTCATAAATGACCTCTGTCCTCTCTTTAGCAGTATGTGTAATGTGAAATACAAGATGACTCTCATATACCAGCTGCTTCTTGTTCTCCAATGTTGAACCACTCCCACACATGAGCAAGCAGCATAATATTTGTTTCTATTAGAGATGCCCCCTGTGTCCAGTCAGTAATTGGCACATTTTTTTCCACTTCAAAGACGTCTGAAGGTGGAAACCGGCCGAGGCTGATGAGTGAGGCTCTTGGTCTGGGTGTGGGCTGGACAGTGGGGGGTTAAGGGTGATGTATTTGGGCTTTCAGGACTTGCTGACTCAACGTGATTCAGCTTGGGTGACCTTTTGACCCCTCTGGGTGCCAAGTTATAGTTTTGGCATACAGGTGTACATGTTATGATGAGCTTACTTGTGTAATGGCAGTCCTGGTATCTATAAAAATGTGACAGTGACGCTAGAAATGTTCTGCCAGAGCCAGTCATCCTTTGTTTGCTTGTTTGTCTGTTTGCTTGGTTACTGTACTAACAGGAAAATACACTGTGTACTTCAGCTGAGATTTGGAAACACAAGCCATAAAAACAGGATGCCAGTAATAATTTTTAGGCAATATGAGCAGGCTGTTTTTGGGAATAGACCTGAACCAATTAACCACAACCAGGACAGGTGACGTGAGTAACACCAATCATCTCATTGCGGTGCAATCCTCTGCTGGGGAATTTTTGGTACTGGCATTCTTGTGGTGCCCTCCCAACTGTAGCAGCATCTCTGATGACAAAACCTGCTCAGGAGCAGATAGTTATACATGACAAAAAGCCCAAAGTGTCCACCTGGCCTCCAAACATACCAGACCCTTTCTTCCTCAAATTTTTAAGGACACATTGTACACCGTGCTGAAATATGCCAAGTTTTTGGCTGACACCTCTTTGGGAAGCAGCTTGTTAGTGCAAAAATAAGATTTTATTCTTGTCAAACTGTGTTGTCTTTGGCATATTTCATAGTGCAGTAGGGCTGCAACGATTCGTCGACATAATCGATGACGTCGACTACAAAAACTAGTCGACGTGGAATTTTAATGTTGACGTGTCATCCTAAAACTCGTCCACCCGTTTGCTTTCGCTTATCATGTGATGCAATACACTACAGGAAGATGTGGGGGCAGTATTGCCTCCATTGTCTGCCAATAATAATATAAACGAAGAAGAACATAACATGAACAACATGACGATGGTGGAACAGAGAGGAGGGTGGAGAAAATGAAGACAGACTGTCAAAGGTGTGGGAGCATTTCACAGAAAACAAAAATAAAGTTGAACGCAGACTGTGCAAAGCAGAGCTTTCCTTCCACAGCAGCATCGCTGCCGCACCCTGGAGCTGTGATGTCAGCTCCGGATGGGTACGTTAGTGCGTTGTTGATACCTGTTAATGTTTCTGTTAGTTTACCTGTTGGAAACAAGGTCTCACTGATGATGTTTGCTAAGCAGCACCATTTCAGTTATGTTAGCTAACGAGTGAAGGGCGACAGGAGCAGCTACGTTGGCTCCTATTTTTTTTTCTCGCATTAATATTAGCATTCATTCCGAATAGTAAACCTCTTCGTTTACAGATGGTAAACTTTTCAGCTGTTTTGCATGGAAAAATCTTTTTGATTTAATTTGAAGCCTTATTTGAACTTTTGGACAGAGGCCATTTTTATTTACTTGTTTGCACAATATATTTTCATTTAAAAATAAAAATATGCATTGTTACTTTAATATGCATTGTTTATTTGATATTTATTGTGATGGTCACAATATTAAAAATACATTTGATTAGTTTCAATCTCAGGTGGGCAGGCTTGGTGAAGTAAGCTTGAAATAGTCGTTGACTAATCGAAAAAATAATTGACAGATTAGTCGACTACCAAAATAATCTTTAGGTGCAGCCCTATAGTGCAGTGACATTTCATAATTGAATCTGAGAAACGAGCGCAAATTATGTTTTTTGTGACAAGCTTCTCGTTCCAAAGATAAAGGTTAAAGATACAATTTCAAATTAGTTCTTCGCTAAGTTTTCTCTTATCACACAAGGTCCTGAACAGTCAGGCCCCAACCTATATTTGAGATAGGATGTCACCTCTTCGCACTTCACTCTCAGACCGCTGGCTTATTTGTGGTTCCTAAAGTATTTAAAAGTAAAATGGGAGGCAGAGCCTTCAGCCTTCAGGCCCCTCTTCTGTGGAACCAGCTCCCAGTTTGGATTTGGGGGACAGACACCTTTTAAGATTAGGCTTAAAACTTTCCTTCTTGATTAAGCTTATAAGTGACTCTTATTATAGTGACCCTGAACCCTCTCTTAGTTACGCTGCAATAGGCCTAGGCTGCTGTGGGCTTCCTGTGATGCACTGAGTGTTCTTCACTCACCTCTTTCACTCTCTTTGCGTTTATAGTCCACTCTGCATTTAGTCATTAGTTATTATTAATCTCTGCCTCTCTTCCACAGCATGTCTTTAGCCCTGTCTCCCTCCCCTCACCCCCAACCAGTTGCAGCACATGGCTGCCCCTCCCTTAGCCTGGTTCTGCTGGAGGTTCCTTCCTTTTAAAAGGGAGTTTTTCCTTCCCACTGTTGGCAAGTGCTTGCTCATAAGGGGTAATCTGATTGTTGGGGTTTTCTCTGTATTATTGTAGGGTCTTTATCTTACAATATAAAGCACCTTGAGGCAACTGTTGTTGTGATTTGGCGCTATATAAATGAAATTGAATTATGTGTAGATGGAACACTGGCTTTAAACGATGGCTTTAAAAAAATTGACAAGATCTGGATCCTTGGAAACAAAATATAAAGAAAAGAGTACTGTATATACCGAATCACATATATTTTATGTTTAAATAATTTTTTTAGGGAGTATCTGGTGATTAAGTGAAAAGACAGGGGCAATTAGTTCACTGAGTGATTAAACAGAAGGTCATTTTATGCACCTGTTTTCAAGTCTTTGCCAAAGCTGTGCACTCCCCAGTATGAAGAACTATTCAGTGTGTTCCAAGCAGTAGATATTTTCATCAAAATGGAATTAGGTGAATAAATTTTTTTTATGATTTATATTGCTTTACTTGGACAGTTGAACACTCTCTCTCAAACTGATATTCAGTTTTCTTTTCTTTTTTTCTTATTGGCAAACCACTTTTAGGGGTAAAATACATTTGATCTCTCTCATTCCCTTTTCAGAAATGCAACGTATACCACAAAAATCTTTAGACCTATTTTTTTTTTTTTTTGGATTAGATCTGCAGATAATATCAGAAATAATATGAAAAACACATTTTATATCAGAGCAAGCAAAACTGGGTTTAATATCCCTTTGTATAAACTGTGGGAAATGAACTGCAGGAAGTGTGGACATTCACCTGCAAATCATCTGAAGCTGACAAGATGTGTTAAACAATATGAGAAGGGTGGAGGCTGGAAGAACGCTTACAGAAACAGACATCCACACCCGGCATCTTGACTTCTTCAGCAATTAAAATAGGCCAGTCTTTGTCTTCATTGGCGACTGGTTTCTATATTTGGCGAAACAACTGAGCCAGCTTGAAGATGGGTTTGAGAATGCATGGGTGAATTTGGTGCAGCTATAGCAGTTCTGGCAAGTCAATATACAGCCTCCTTCTTCTTGAATGTACATATTAAATGCATGAAAGCACACGTCCCTTGTATACTAGTTTTGAAGGTGAACTCTGTGTTTCTTGAAGATAAAATAAAATAACTCGTACCATAATAATTCTCCAGAGTTATTAGGTCCTGCCTGTTTAAATTATGCACTGCTATGAAGGCTGCTGACATATGATAAACCTTCAAACTCTGTTATTCAAACTGGACTTCCAGGTGCACATTTTGTTCTGTTTTCCTCCTTCCAACATGAACTAATCATAACTGACCAAAGGAGGAGATGAAATGAACTGGAAATCAGACCACTAGATTCCTATGTCAAGAAGATGGACATCACAGCACTTCATATTAAAATATCCAGTTTTATTGCTCTCGCAAGCTACAGAATAGCTTATTTAACACAGGCAGGACTTTAACAAAGATCCTGATGATATGGATTTTGAGAAATCCGTCTGTTGGCCTGTAGATCACTCGTCTCACCCTTCGTTCAATGCGTGTCAGACTCGGTGGGACCCGAACGAGTGCATTTTCAAGTTCGACGTCACTCTGATCTAAAACTCAAACTGATTCTCACAAGGACAGACATTTATTTATGCGTTATCTTTGGGTTCCTGTGATATGACTTCATTCACTCATGTTGCTTGGATGAGCAGTTCCCGAGAAAGCCGTGGTTTGAGCAGACAGACGTGCACACGTTTAGTGAGTGCATCCTTAAAGGTGGCGTCCTTTCAAATGATTAATGGTTGCCTGCATCTGACAATTCAAGGGGACATTGTAGCTACATAAGTAACCTTTGAACAGACACTGCACTCATTAATAGTTAATTTCACAAATATTTAATTTGGTGGCATTTAGACTTGTAAACACCCCCCCCCCCACACACACACACAAATAAATACAACTGTATTCCTTATACTTTTCTTTCTTTGCTATCTCACTGTTTCCGATAGTTTCCCCCCATATTTAAGCAGACTGAGGTTTCTGTCTTGTTTACACCAAAAATTTCCATCCCAGTTCTCAGTTGGAGAATTAGGGATCCTAGCTTTCAGCATTCCGGTGGGCCCAGTGGCCCCACAGCGACAAGCCCCTGTGCTCTTTATTTGGCACGTAGCCTGGAGGTGTCAGAAATATCGACACGCTTTCACGTGACGGAGACTTTGCCAGCCGTTACCCCCCCTTCGTTAAGCCCTGCATTCTGTCTGCCCAGCCAGGTATTGTAGGGCCCCGCTAAGGCCCTGTGAATAGTGTCAAACTTGATAGTTCTCATTTTGCTTCCTGTACATGGCAGAAGAAAAAGTGCCCACCGTGTGGGTTTTCCCTTTGTGACGGTCCTCTCTAGTCTTCCTGGGAACACACCACATTCCAACCACAATCATCCCTTTTGTGAATCTGGGTATTGTGGGTGAGCTTGTTATGCCAATAACCCTTCCAAGCTTTCAGTGTAATGCATGCAAATATCATAGAAGTCTAGACTTTTATTTTTGCAAACAATACCGAATAACAAGCCGAAGGTTTTCATTGAGTCGGCAGAGCATTTGTTTTGACGCATTCTTCCTCATTCTCCCCATTTGTGCTCATCTACACCTAAGATGTGATTTAGGTTGCGTTACATCTGGAGAAATTGCTGCACCAGTTTACCAAATATGGGCCTCATTTGTCATGCAAGTTTCATGTAACATGTATGCATGTAACTGGCCTGCTTAGGTTGTAATTTCTAATGCGTCTCAGAGAGGGACTTTGATTTTTCTGTGCCCCAGAACACAAACTGCAAATTTTATAAAACAACTCAAACGTGTCCAAAACACTCGGGAAGTTTTTCTTACCTCTCTCCTTTAGGATGGAGAGATCTTAGGAACATCGCCCACTGGAAATAAAACCTTACAACTTGCTGCAGGCCACATTTTAAAGCATTTTTGATTACCCACTGAAGAAAAAAAACCAAAAAACCTTGCATCCCATTTTGTTGCTGTTTAACACCATCTTGTGTGTTATTGTGTCATGAACCATTACCCCCTCTGGGTGAAGAGAACATGTTTTCTTCCTCTTTGTGACAAGAAGGAATTGTTCGGGTTAAGTAGATAGGGCAGCCGGAAATAATTACCAAGCACTTGTGACGTCCCCCCCCCCAATCTTTTTTGTTCATCTTTTCCCTTTCATTTTAACAATCTTTTCAATGTGCAGATTTTGTTTTTGATTGCATGGCAAACAGTGTTTCGCTGAAACAAGCAGTAGTTTAGCAGTTGGACTTGTAATTTACTAGGCTTAAATCCCATTGGAAGCTCCTTTGCCAAAGGAAAGGCAGGCTTTTGTGTGGAGTTCATGCAAAATGACCCACTTTGTACAAATCAACTGGCAGATGACAGACAATGATGAAAATTTGATTCTTTGAAGTTGTAATGGCCATTGAAATGTGTAAAATTCTTGTATTGAAAGGAGAGCTCCCTGGAAAGCCCTCAGTCTTGGGTGGCTGCTGCCTGCGTGCTGGGAGGTTCGTCTGTGTTTTGTCGCCGACTTCCCATCGCTTGTTTGCTAATTCCCTGAAGAATTGGACCAGATTTTTGATAGGAGCTCCAAGGGGCATTTAGCATGCCCACAGGCCCCTCCTCCTCCAATTGTGGCACTGGCCTACTTTATGAAGGTCTGCAACAAATTGAGTGTTAGGAATTAATTTCATAGAAGGCTATTATATTTCTCATTTTCCTTTTTCCTTTTTGTTCTCTGACTCCAGCATTGACCTTTTCACACGGAGTACCTGCGCCTGATGAGCAGTACCACCGCAGTCATGTGAAGTACTTTTTAGTTGTAATTCCATGGCAGTATATTCCCGAAAAATTTAATCCAAGAGATATTCGTTATATATTTACAAATAACTGCTTTCCATTAATGCCACCGTGTCCAAAAATGCTAATAAAAAAATAAACAAATGCAAGAACCACAAAAAATAAAGTTAAAAATGAAAAATAAATAGAAAGAATAAAGCCCCATCCTACATCAGTCATACACCTTGATTTGTGTGTTCAAATTAATTAAAAAAAACTAAACATTTTATTTAACTAACTCTTTAAGACTCTTAATATATACTGTATACACACATTACCTAGATCTGTTTTTGCAGTATTTGGCATAAAAGACAAAAATAAAAATAGTAATGGTACAAAAGCCAAATTCACAACTTTATTGATCGCCGTGTATCACATCGATTGAATGTCTTTTTTTTAAAGTCTCCTTTGTTTCTCGTTATTTACATGTCAAGTACTTAATTTGAAAAGAGCTAAAAATCACTGTAACTTCAAGGCAGTTCAGCTTTAGTAACATTACACACACAAAAAATCTATTTAAAAAGAAAAAAAGACTATTACAAACGTGTTTCCCTGTGAGGATTATGTTGGAATGGTGACTTCCATTTTCTAGTGATCTGATTGGTCAGTTGTCAGGCTGTGATCAGGTTAGCTGCACAATGCCATGATGCTATAAATCAGTGAAAAGTGCGGCAGCTTAGTGATGCAGGACAAAAACATCTTTCTAATTTTCTAATCTCTGCTTCCCGTTTCATTTTGTTTTTGCTGTAATGTTACTAACACTAAACTGGGACACGCATGTAAATATGAGCCCCTAAAAATACCCAGACCGGTTCAGGCAGGTTAAAGCTGAGGAGAGATTCGTGTGTAGTTGTTCGCGCTTGTGCTGGCAGTAACAAAATTACAACCCAAACTTTAGCTTGTTTTACGGCACCTATAAAAAGTGTTCACTCCTCAGATTTAAAAAAAAAAAAAAATGTTTTATTGTTCTTTGACATCAAAGACGTATTGACACCCTTTTTGCACCTCAATATTTAATAGTGGAAATAAATCTAATAGGTTGATGTGGAGTACAGAAATATAAAACATAAAACATTTGATTACATAAGTAACTTTTATAGCCATCAAGCTCTTTCTGACCACTATTCCTCTGACACATCTGCAGGCTAACATCTAGTGTCCTTTCCTTAGGAAAGGAAAAAACCCCACATGTTTTGCATGAACTCCTAATCTCTGCAGGGAGAGAAAAAGACATGATTGACCAAATCAGAGTCAGAATAGTTTGTGTGGGCTGCTGGCAACCAAAACTACATTTTTTGTTTTTTGTTTGTTTTTTATTAAACACATGGTACCAGAAATGAAAAGCTTTGACTGCGATGTCAAACCCTCTTCTAGCTTCCTCCTTTTGCCTCTTCAAAAACTCAGAAATGATTATCTGAAAATGTCCATCCGTCTATTTAATTTTACTTATCCTTTTCAGGGTCGGGGGTGGGGGGTAGAGCCTATCCCAGCTATTTGAAAATATTATTTATTAATTTCTTGTATATCTGTAATCACCAGTGTTTTAGGCCTCAGTCACACAGGCCCAGAGACTGGTTGGTGACTGCTGGGCAGCCACTTGAACTGGGGGAAAATGTGTATTCCCTGACTGGTTGGCAAGTGGTTGCAGGAGGTTGCTTGTGGGAGTTTGCTTGCTGTTGCTTGGTGAAATTGGTCGTAAAGAGGTATACGGTGCTGCACAGCGAACCTCCTGCTCACCAAATACTTGCTAAGCATCTGAAACTGTGACGACTGCAAGACAAACCGGAAACGCAGAACGTATGCCTTCAAATTAAAAGTTGCACCTTTTGAAATATGTTGGCTTCAGCATTAAGGCGCACAACTTTTAATTTGAAGGCATACGTTCTGCATTACCAGTTTGCGTCACACTATTCACTACTGCTAGGTGGGTAATTAGCAAGCGTTCGCAGACACGTCGTCGTGCAATCTACTAGCGACCAGAGCGAGCGCGAGGAGGTTTTTGGTGCAGAATCCTCTTTGTGACCAATTTCACAGCCAGCATCATTCAGTCACCAACTGGTCAAGGAATAACACTCTTTTCCCTAATGACTGCAGGTTGCCGGGGGTTTGCTGACTGGTCTCTAGGCCTGTGACTGAGGCCTTATTTATTTATTTAGGTTAGATCTTTTAGATCATCAACAAAGTTGAAGATTAGTAGTTGGAACTGGGCTGAGCACCATCAGTAACCAGTGTTGAGGTCATATGTAGTAATAATAATTGTTACTTATGTAATACCTTGAGAAAGTATTTCATGGAATGATTTAAACATAACAAATATCTGGACTAATCGGGAGGAAATACTCAAGACCTTTCATTTAGTTCAAAGCCATCAGCAAAGTTTGTGATTATTAAGCTAAAGACTACTTGGTGGTAAAATGTGGTGATTATAGCAAGACTGCTGCAGAGATGGACAGCTTGTCCTTTACTCTGTGCAATACCGCAAGCTTCACAGTCTGTCAGCTTTTAAAAATCAGGCTTTGGTTGCTTCATTGGGGGCACCATACTCTTATCTTGATATGAGTGTGCAATCGGGGGGTTATTTGCTGCTAGCTTTGTGTTAGATTTGATGTTGTATTTGCAGCAGTGTATAGGTCTCTCTGGTCTCTGCACAGTTTGCACATTACTGTCACATTTGTGTTCTCTCGTGCAATTAATTGGAAGTAATGTGCATATCTCCACCTCTCAAAAGTTGTAGACCACTTCTCTGTTTTTAGGTCAGGGAGTTATTACACAAGCCAGCATGAAAAGGAACCGCTGACAGCTTGTTGTCACGCTCTTTGTGATGGTAAATGCAAAAAGAAAAAAACTTCGGGGACACAAGTAGCAATGAACGTGCTACATCAGTCATAGCACTGGCTAGTAACATGATGAAAAATGAAGCCACACTTGATATCTGTGAATCTGAAGCATTTTACAGGTTCAGATTTTTATCCTGGTGTTTTGTTGTCTTATTTGCTTTGTTAAAGTTCAGTGTGTTTCATTCCTCTGTCCTTCAGGACATCACCACTGTGACAGGAGTGCCAGAGGAGCACATCAAAACTCGTAAGGTTCACATCTTTGTGCCAGCCAGGACAGCCATGCAGTCCGGAGCGAACAGCACCAAAAAGTGGAAGATGGATTTTGACACTAGAGAGCGCTGGGAGAACCCGCTGATGGGCTGGGCCTCCACGTAAGAACCTCCCGCCTTCACCAGCTGATCCCTGCAGCACACAAACTGACGTTATTTTACTGTGTGGTGTTTTACAACCAGTTGTTGAATTTGGGTTGTAATGCATAACATTTCTTACTCTTGTTGTGTTTTAGGGCTGATCCCTTATCCAACATGATGCTGACGTTCTCCTCCAAGGAAGACGCAATAGCCTTTGCAGAGAAAAATGGTAAAGATTTTTTCAACCTTTAATCATAAAGTCAGAAAAAAATGTAACAATATTGCTGTTATAATGTTTTGTCATTTTTAATCTGAAACTAATGAAGCAAAGTCCGTCCAGAAATGAGTCTCAACCACTTGTTAGCCCTTTTGAAATTCTTAAATTCATTTTAAGTGGTTCTTGATATGTGTATTTGTGTACATTTCTCTTTGTTTCTGGCTGCAACAGCATTCACTATCAGCAGTGGAATGAGCAGACTGGACAGGCAGCGGTTCAAGTTTTATCTAAATAGTTTTGAAGCTCATTTCTTCTGCTCTGAATCAGATGAGTTTGAATCTTGCAGCGTTTTCCTTTGGTTTGGGTTCTTTTGACGTGGAGAAAATGCCAAATGAACTGAAATGTATCAGACCAACCATGTGAGAATGTTCAGGCTGATGGGTCAGTGGGTGATTGCGGCTCATCTACTGATCTGATGGTTGGTGGTTCGATGCCAAAGTGTCCTTGGGGAACGTGCTGCACCCCAAGTTGCTCCTGATGCATCCATCAGAGTGTGACTGTTCGATAGAAAGCACTTAGACAAACGGGCGTGTTTGAATGTGTGGAACGTAAGTGAGACATGTTGTGTAAAGCGCTTTGAGTGGTCAGGTAGAGTAGAAAAGCACTTTCTAAGAACCGGTCCATCTACCATGTGTCCGGGGGCAGGAGTAGTAAGAGGAAATAAGGAACAAGGTGCTGTGCTCTGGACTAGCGGACAACATGGAGAATTTACATTAATTTTATGGCTAGTTGCTACAGTTTGCATACTCTGCATGTTTATGGTGTTCTGTCGCATCCCAGGCTACGGGACGGCTACTTGGGTTGGATCGAGGTTTGACCGCTCTGGAGTTTGTCAGGAACCGGACCAAGCCCACCTCCTCCAAAGGGTCTCGGTTCACTTGTTTTGGTCCACACCCGATGCGGTTATTGTGTTTACATGTGCACAAATGGGGGAAACGCTCCACAGTTTGATTCAACAGTGTCAAAACAATCTCAGCTACCATCTTACACAGCTGACCGTCCAGAGTAATAACAAATGTATTATTTCACCAGACATTTTTTGCATATTGTAACATATAAATGATTTCCAGAATATAGTAATGTATACATCAGTGACAGGAGAAAAGGAAAGATGCATCAGTGATCAGATTCTTGAAGGTAATCTCTTTTAGCATAGTTGACCTTTTTAACCAAGAACTCTCATGAGGTGATGGTGATTGTGGTTATCAAAGCACCTGTCAAATTACCAGATAACAAAGTTAAGGTCTCATAACAGCTAATAAAACAGGAGAATACTCTTAATGGGCCAGCCCACCTCATTAGACAGTCAACCACAGGCCTGTTTCAGTAAACCAGAATGAGGTGGTTTTCTGTGCGGCATTAGTCAAGTTCACTTTGACTCAGAACTGAACCATCTGGGAAAGTTTGTTGAAACCAAGCAAAGGAAACGGGCTTACTCTGTTTATTGCACCAAAGCGATTAGAGCCGTTCTGACTACACACAGCCTGTTGGTTTCTACAAAACACCTCATTGTGGTTGGAGCTCATCCAAAGGGAACATGCGTGATGTTCTCACCCCCCCCCCCGTCTCTTACTCTGATGTTTTCCCTCAGGTTGGAGCTATGACGTAACAGAGAAGAGGTCCTCAAAGCCACGGGTGAAATCCTACGGAGCAAACTTCTCCTGGGACAAGAGGACCCGGAGGTCTGCCAAGTAAACTGAAGACTCCCACCTGTTTGGTGGTCTGACCTGCAGCAGACCTGTATCATTCTTGTTAATAAATACATAATTATGAGTATACCAAACATTTGGGTCATTATCGCTTTTTTCCTTCAAACTTTCACCTCACTACTGACTGCCTAATGTAGTCCACTCAATTAATGAAGTTCTCCGAGTCGAGCTGTGCACAGCGAAACAAAGGGGAACATGTTACAATCAGAACCTGTTTAAAAGCAGGGATAAATATGTCTGTAGGCCAAAAGCAGTGACATTTTTCCTACGTGAGTGTTTGTTTCCATCCGGTTACCCTGATTGTTTCGGTGTTTGGAGAGCTGCACAACTGAAATTCAAATAGGACCTTGCAACATCTGTGTGAGATCACCAAGTCTTTTACAATCCAAATCCAAGAAAATGTTAACCTTCATCATCTGTTTAATGAGACCAGCAACATTCATTTTGATTTTGATTTCACAAGTACTGGAACGACAATAGTCCACAAAAAAATTAGAGCTGGAACAGACTCCATTCGGTGTCAAAATATATTACCGATCGATTGGTCTGTAAAATGTCAAATTTAATCAAATTTCTCTAAACTTCTTAAAGGTCAGCGTGCTAGAACTTCTCCAAATATTCATTTTATTGGTGACAAATAAAAAGCTGCAAATCCTAACAAGGGCTTGGCAACAGACTTCACATCATAGTCCACCTCATGAAAGACAGAAATCACAAAGCCAGATTTCAGATGCTGAAGAAAATAAGACTTGTAATACTAATTAGATGTGAACGTGTCTTACATGAATCACACGCTCTCTTCCTTTCCTAGTTTTAATGGTCTTTAAATGCTATTTGCCTGAAAGCCAAATAACTCGACGCCATGCTCAATGCAGCTATGCTGGTCTCACTGTTGAGATCAAGTTGAGAACTTTAGTCATAATTTCCTAAAATGCCCAGCTATTTACACTTGGCAGTGTGATTGATGCCAGCACTTGTATTTGCTCTTTGTGTTCAGTAAACAGTGGTGTTACTTTGCGCCAAGTCCCCCAACCTGCGTGACTGCACTGATATTCACACACCAATCATGGGCGCCTAATTGGTATAGACCTTCGTTAATTAACGCACTGCATTGCAAATCTTTCACAGCCTTGCGCTAGCTATTTATTTTGTTCTGTCACTCGGCACATCAAAAATGCCGATCTGATATGAGCGTAATGGTCCATCTGAAGAGCAGGTCATGAATGACAGCATGTGTTGCTTTTCCCCTTTGAAATCCTCTCAGAGAAGCAGCGGGGAAAAAAAAAACATTCTTGGCACAACTTTGTACCATAAAAGTTGAAAGCATTCCTGTAGTCTTGGCCTATAAGCACAATAAATTATGTGAAATGAGAAGGGCAGCACAGTGGCATTGTTCGAGGCCATCGCTGCAATGCAAACAAAAGTGATACAACAGCTCTCATCAGTCCATCCGTAAACGTGCACTTCCAGTCTTTAGCAGTCGCAAAAACGGGTCTTGTAACCTTGTTTGCAAGGACAGCACAGTTGTTACGAAGGTTTGCCTGGTTTCTAATGACACCTTAATCTGTTTCTGCTGCCAGCCCAGTGGATAAAGCTTGAAGTCTTCATGGTTGTGGTGCTCACAGCATTTAAAAAAAAAAAAAAGGGTGCCATGATAAGGAAGTAGCTAATGTGTGCAACTTAAAGGGCAACGAAAATACATAAATTTCAATCACCAAATCTGGAGCACAGACATTTTAGACAGGTGGTTGGTGCAATCAACCACAACGCAAGCCGCTGTAAAATACTATCTTCTCTCACTCACATCACAGAGCCATTGACCCCAGTCTGAATCTTAGGCCATAGTATACAGTATATACACTCAGTGGCAGCATTGTTAGGTACACCTGTTCAACTGCTCGTTAACCCAAATATCTAATCAGCGAATCAGAAGGCAGAAACTCAGCATTTAGGCAGGCAGACAGGTCATAGGAGAATAGCCAGATTGCTTGGAGCAGATAGGACAGAGAACAGTAACTTAAAAAAAAAAAATCGTTACAACCAGGGTATGCAGGAGAGCATCTCTGAACATGTCAAACCTTGAAACAGATGAGCTACAAGCAGCAGAAGACCACACCAGGTGACACTCCTGTCAGCTGAGCGCAAGAAACTGAAGCTACAGTTCACACGGGCTCACCAAAATTGGAAAATAGATCGGCTCAAAGCTCAAATCACCTAAAGGTCCACTATCCTCAAATTAGTGTATTTACACATAGCATACACGATGCATATGTGGCTGGTAGAATTGGCAACAGTGAACAGTTGAACAGTGTAATAAGGTTTCATTGTGTTATGGGTTAAGTAATAATTGGCCTCACCAGCGGGAATGTACAACAAGCAGGTGATGCACGCTGTGACACACTTCAATCATGCATTCAAGTTGCATTAACAGTGAAATGCAGCTCTCAGACACAATTCATTTTTACAAAGACTTTGTTGAAACCATGAAGTCCAAAGAATGAGCAGAGACGTTTCTGTAGAAGTTATGAGTCTGCAAACGGTGTTTTAAACTAAAAAACAAAACAAAACAAACTTCATTTAATTGTTATATTTGCTGTTTGGAGAGATTACAGTTTACAACTTAAAAAAAATACTTCCACACTCTGGAAAGCATCCAGATCATTATTGAGCCCAGCGTCCTACTTCAGATCAGCAGCTGGATGTCAAAGATTTAGTCTGAATGTTTGCCAAGAAGTTATTTGCTGATGGAGCTTCTCTAAATGATACACACACACACACACACACACATATAGAGACACACACACACACACATGCCTTCACTCACGCAAACTGCTTTCTGGCTCACGGTGACCTGATGATCACTGCTGTCTGTGGTCGCCCTCTGCTGTGAACTCCCCGACCAAGGCGGCGAAGCACGCAAGCCGACCTGCAGCCAAAGGCCAGCTTCCTCGTGTGTGTGTGTGTGTGCTCTGTTGTGTGTTTTCATCACAAACACTGTGCGGATTGAAGCTTGTTTTGAAAGGCACAGATTGATGATGACTTTTGGTTATCCAAACAAGAGCTCACAGCGAGTAACAGCAAAACTAAAGTGCACTGTTTGTTATTCGTGCATCAGTTGGTACACTACAAACTTGTGCACTAATTATCTTACTGCATGATAAGACAATAAAAACAGCTTGGCCAGCTTAATCTTTGAATAGGTTATTTATTTTCTTTGATAGAAATTAAACCTTCATGTCTATGAAAGAAACAGATCGTTCTGAGGCTGAAATTTAGGACTGACACTGCGACATAATTACAGATAAGTCCTGCACCTTTTCTAACAGTCCATCACTTCTTATCTCTGTGTATGAGGCTTTTATGGGCAACAATACAAAACAATACAAAACAATACAAAACAATACGCGGTGCTGATTTATAGCTTTCTATTTTTTGTGTGATTTCTTTTATATCTTTAATTTTGTTTTGCTTGGCCAGAAACACACATTCCTGTCTGGTTGTTTCAGCTATAAAATGTTCCTAATAGAGTTTCCAGAAACTTTACTATGTCATCATTTGCAGTACTATCCACACGTTTTAGATATTTAGGTTGTCATCAGTCATGCAATAATATCAAGGAGGTTCCCAAATTAATTGTGCCTGGTGACAACAAGCACAATTATAGAATCATAAAAACTTATCTTTGGTGACAAGGAGAACGGTGAGTCCCGGAGCAGATGGTCTGGCGCCAACAGAGCCCCGATTTTAAAAAATCACGCACTCAGTCTGAAATTATATGAAGAGACAGAAAACATGAAGACAACCGGACAGACTCTTGAAGCAATCGCGCTGCCAAGAACCATGAAAAACTGAGCAAGTACAGAGTGAGTGATGTCGCTCACAGATTATTCATCATCCTTACTTAACTGTAAACTGTGATATATCCATATCCATTCTCAAACCGATGTGGCAGCTACGCTCACCAGCCACTTTATTAGCTACGTCTGTTCAACTGCTCATTAACAAAAATATCTAATCAGCCAATCACATGGCAGAAACTCGGCATGCAAAGCACACTGAAGTAACTGAGCATCAGAATGGGGAAGAAAGGTGATTTAAGTGTGGTTGAAGATTGCAGGCGGACTGGTCTGAATATTTCAGAAAATGCTGACCTACTGGGATTTTTCCCACATAACCATCTCTAGGATTTACAAAGAATGGACTGAGAAAGAAGAGAATATCAAGTTCTCTACGAGAAGGTCAAAAGAGAATGGCCAGACTGCCTTGAGCTGATGGGAAGGCAACAGTAACGCAAATGACCACTTGTTACAACCAAGGCAGAAGAGCATCTCTGTGTGCACATACTGAACCTTGAAACAGATTGGCTACAGCAGCAGAAGACCACACTGGGTGCACCTCCTCTCAGGAGTGGCACTCAGATTTCTGTCAGATGTCTACTGCAACTTTTGGATGGTAGGGTTTGAATTCAGGCACCTGACTAGAATGCCTCCTGGGCGCCTCGTGGGTGAGGTGTTCCTGGCGTGTCCTACTGGGAGGAGGCCTGGGAACGCCTTGGGGTCCCCCCCGGATGAGCTGGTGGAGGTGGCTGGGGAGAGGGAGGTCTGGGCTTCTCTGCTTAGGCTGCTGCCCCTGCGACCCGGCCCTGGATGAGCGGAAGAAAATGGATGGATGGATGGACTTTGGGTTCCTTAGTATCAACTGAGCATTGTTTAAACACCACAGCCTACCCGAGTATTGGTGCTGACCATGTCCATCCCTTTATGACCACAGTGTAGCCAATCTTCTGATCTCAGCTTCCACCTGATGAGTTCACTGTGCTCAGATGGTCTCCACAGTCGCCAGATCTAAATCGTGGTGGAACAGGAGATTTGCATCACGAATGGGCAGCTGACAAATCTGTGAGCAACTCTGTGATGCTATCATGTCGACATGGACCAAAATCTCTGAGGAATGTTTTCCAGCATCTTGTTGAATCTGAACCAAAAAAAATTGAGGCAGTTCTGTGAGTCTGGGAATTATCCTGAAAACATTTGAAAGAGTTATTTGATAGTTTGGGAACCTCTGAACAAAGGTTTCTCTAACGTCTGTAATGTTGGAGTGACTGTAGAGGCTCCATACCTCATTTACATCTGATACGAACAAGCAGCTTGTATCTGGATAACGTATCAGCTGGACCACATGTGGAGGTGGTGCTGTGACCTGATTTCAGCCAGGTGTAAAAGCAATTTGTACAGTGAAAACACATTAAAAAAAAATCAATCCCAAAAGTTAAAAGGTCATCTGACTCCGCCTCTTCTTGACAACTAAAACAAGCCTGACTAAGACCACAGGAAGAAGCTGTAACTTCAGGTCAGAGATGAAAGAAAGAGAGAGAGAAAAAAAAAAGCCCAGTTACCTGGAGCTCAGCATGTGTGGTCAGTCAGCCACACCTACCCAATGTGCAGGATGATATCAGAACAAATCGTGGGCAGGAAATAGATAAAAAGAAACATTTTAATACCAGGTGGAAATGCAAAGACCCATGGATAAGATGGCACTCTCCAGATAATTGTATCCAAATTTAGACTGCATTTCAAAAGGAAGTTTGTATGGGACACATCAGAGCCAGAAATCCTGGCCAAACAAATGTTATACATGAACATGCTTAGATAAGACGAGAGGCTTCAAGTAGTTAAGAAAATTAATTTTCTGCTTTGACATGCGATATTGTCAGCGACCGATCCCACAGTGCATCACTGACGCCTCTATTCTGACTGTAGGAACACAGACACAGACAATATCTGCTGGTCAGATCAGTTCACTGATAGTTTTGGTCTTTTTGTGGCAAATGCTGACAATAAGAAAACTATGAAAGATCACATGACTGGATCCTTAGGTGCAGATACATGTGTTGAGTCTTAATGAAAGCTAGCAGGGAGTATGTGAGGCATGCTGCTTGATTCCAGCGTTGCTGTCTTCAAAGCAACACTGTTAGATGGCGCGACATCACCCCCACCCCACCCCTTTGCTTCTCAAGTCTCCGGCAGAAGAAAGGCTGGGGTTAGGAAGGCCCTCTCCTGGGACTGAAGGCATCCACACCATAACACACTCATGTTCCGCTATTTATCAGTTGCTGTATTCATCTTTTCTGTTTTCCTATTCACACCACTATCAGGTTGGACATAACATCACCCCCACAGAAGGTCAGGATACCCCCCACCCCCACAAACACACACACACACACACATACAAACACACCATAGGGTTATCCTCCTGAAAGAGATCAAAGATGCTATTGATTGGCAAAGAAGACAAAAGGTAGCTGAGGTGGTTAAAGTAGCTCAGTCAGCATGCCGATCCCTCTGCGTCTGTCCTAATGGGCTCTGACGTTCAAGATAAATTCCACTGGTGAATGTTTAACATCCCATTAATGGGTGGAACAGACCATAGAAACGTCTCTGCGGTCCTCAACAGACAATTTAAGAACAGTTTTCTCAGGCATAAATCACTTTACAGCATGTTTTTTGGTGTAAGCTCTGTGTCACATGTCTTTGTGCAGGCATTTAGGTGAATAATAAATTGAACCCATGTCCACACTAATCTCCTCTTTGCCAAATTAAAGACAACTTCTAAATACTTCTGGAAAAGTAATTCATATTGCCGGCGTTTGAAGTCGTCTGGCACATGGCGGGTGACGATGAATTGTCCCCCAAAGAGTTAATTGATGGAGAGGAGAAAACCTTCAGGGAGGGAAAAGTTCAGTTTTTCTGCCTCCCCGTCCTGTTTGAAGGAGATGTGAGTTGGCAGTGCAGGAGAGGCTTGAAGATTAATGTTGCAAAAGGGGGCTCTGACAGCCTTTCCGCTGGTTGCGGTTCTCTTGGGTGGCCCGATTGGTCTTGGATGTCACTTTTGCTACTTAATCTTGTGTATGTGAACCAGGCTGATTCAGAGGGCTGGGGGTTGGTGGGTGGGGCTGTCCGCTGGGCAGCAACAAGAGAGACAGAGGAGAGAAACAAGAGTGTCACTCTCCTAATTTTTAGCAGGTTACCTTTTTTTGTATTGTAGTAGTAGTAGTTTTATGCAGGTGAAAGCAGCAAAAATAAAATTCAGATTTGGTGTTGCCATGTTGAGGTTATTAATGTAAATTTTTAACTGAATAAATTACATTCAAGAATTTATTAAATGAAACTAAATTGAATACATTTTATTGGTTTGTCACCTTTAAATTTAATGTACTGTATACTCAAGCTGGTGTAGAAAATATCCCTTTAAATAAATTAATGTAATAAAACCATACTGTTAAAACAGATAATATTTAAAGTCTGGCTGTAAAAATATTACTTGAGGAAGATTAAAATGTACTTGCTGTGTGGGGAAAAAGTGCCGTACAGTTCTGTTATATATTATTGGATTATTACTGCTGATGCACTAAAGTACATTAATGTGAACAATTTTTTTTCCACTTACTTTAACAAATATTCTACAACAGTGAATCATTTTTATGCTCATCAATATTCATTTCTTTTACCGGCATCAGGCTAAATTTGGAAAAATGATGAACAGGCTATTCAGAGCATTATTTAAATGTATGATGCAGCCATTAAAAAGAGAGAGAGACTCAAATTTGAGTATTTCAATTAGGTTGATGGTAGAATGGATCTGCTGCAGGGACTGCTGATTGGTTATTACATTATAAGCTCTATTTAAAAACACAAGTCTAGCCCTACCACCAGGCACAGAAACAACTGTGTGCTTCCTGTTTAATTTACATATATATATATAAAAAAAAGAACAGACAATTTTATATGCTTATACTCAGTGTGACTCACTGAAATTAGTTCTTTTTTAAGTAAGAGCAGAGCACACAACCTAAAAACATATTGTCTGTACTTTACTCTAAGTGAATATTTCCAAATCAGGATAATTTATACTTTGAAAAAAATGCATATTAGGAAAACACTGCACTTTTTACTGCACTACACTTACCTGAATGCTTTAGTTCATACTTTTGACTTGAAAAATGAGTCACACTAGAGTAAAAATAGGAAGACAACTTTGCTGCAGCTAGGAAAAAGAATCGGTAGTTGCCTCTGGGCAACCATCTTTGATTGCAAAGGAAGTTCACAGGTCGCCTCGTCTGAGGCAACCTGTCTCCAAACAATCGTGTTCTGACTCAGACTGACTGCAGTCGCTCTCAGACAGATCGGCAAAGGCTTGCAAATAACCGGCGTCTAAATGGCAAGCAAATTGTCAACAGGTTGCGTCTGAGTCAGCCTGTGCATGTCTGCAACACGTCTCTTTGCAGTAGGGAAACCGACTCAGCTGGTTTCATTGCTATATAAAAGCAAGGTTGCTTAGGACCTGTGTTGTTTTGCAGTTAAATCGCCATTGTGCGGCAACTACGTCACAACTTTCAATCTATGAGGTTCTGGCTAGACTCTGAAAGCGAGCAGTTAATGTGAATTTCTGTCTGCAGACAGAAGCAGAGTTGTGATTTTCACCGCTTTATCACACTTAATTGCCGTATTATCATAAACAGATTGCATGAAATTGCCAACTTGACCCCATCCGATCCCAAACTGATGCTGACTCACTCCATCTTATTGCCGTTTTATTGCCATCTTGAAGCACCGAAGTTGCTCTGAAGACAGCAGCTGACTGGACGAACGCGTCTGCGAGTGGTCCCACAGCTGGTCTTCGAAGCAACTATATCAAAGGCAACAAGATTGCAAGTTCACTGCACACAGTCACAATAATTTCGGCTGTTGCCTGGTCTCCAGCCAGTCTTTCCCCTAATGCGACTGACAGGCGTTGTGATGGCGTCACTTTGAGCTCTGAGACGGTTTACTGATTTGTTACAAAACATTCCTCTCAGGTGAGTTCACCGACCTTCTGAAAATATCTGATCTTAATCAGGGGCGTGAAATCACCTGTTCAATGGCAGCAATCATATATAACGCAATAAAGATGTGAGCTCACAAATATCGGAGCACCAATTAAGACTGAATTTTGATGACAGCTGTTTGGGTCTCTGTCAAATCTGATCCAACAGCACCGACAGTGTGAGCTTGATTAAACGTGTCCGCACTCTGACACTGAGCGTTAAAAGACAATAAAGAACTGAAGCCCTGCTTTTAGGGACTGCCAGCTGTTTTGCTTATGACGCTAAGACTTTTAACTTTAGCAGAACATTATATTTGTTATATATTAAACAAAAACGGAAACTACTGGAAATAAATTGTAATGAAAACTTAATCTATGTAGGATCAGATTATTTTCTAGTGATTGTTTTGAATTATAAAAAAGAAAAAAAAAAAAGAAGGAAAATGTATTGTGGGCCAAAGCCTAAACTTGTTATGACTACACAGATGTTAAACAGTGAAGGGCCATCTGGTAGGTAAAGAGAGCAGTTTTTCTTTTTCTTCTTCTGAGGTCCTCGTACTGGCTTATCCTATTAGAGGATGTTTAGGTTCAGTCCTCAGAAAAACAGTAAACAGAGGGGGAATACTGCAATGTGACACCAAAACACTGCGCTGGAGACATTTATTAATTCTCAAATTGACAAAAAAAAAAACCATTTAAAAACCGATGACAGGCGAAGACTGTTCATTATTAAACAGTTGCTTTTAAGCCTGGGATTTGTTTAGCTTTGTACTCAATCAGTTATTAAATGTTAAACACGGTTAACCCATGAGCCGTGAACTTTTTCGTTATACAGTGAATCAAAAATAATGTCACAGATTTGTGAGTCTTCTCCACATTTCCAGAACTTTTTACAAGAAGCTACATTTAGGTTTATTTGGGAATGAAATCAGTGAAAAAGAGGCTGCAGTTAGGTAAGCGCACAGTTATATGTTAAGTACAAACTCGCTCAGAAGTCTAGCTGCCAGCTGACCAATCAGTCAGCCAGCTCTTTCCAGCTAACATCTCCAAACCAGGCTACACTGGTCTCTTACTTGACCCTGCTGACATTTAACCCTAATCCTCAATACCTTAAATGCTATTTCTGGCCTCAGCTCTAAGCTTATTCTTACTTTGTATCTACAGCTTGCTTCTCCAGAGGAGCTGAATCATCTCCCGTTTCTATTGTTCCCTTTGATTTTTATTTGTGACCGGCTTTGCAGTTTCCTGCATGATTCAGGGTGTGTGTCGTGATTGCTGTAAGGGCAACATTAAATTTGCACCAAACCAAATATGGCTCCGGCAGTCATCATCAACTGCTCCATGCCAAAAGTTTGGCAAAACACAGGTGTTCCCTCTCTACGCAGAAACCGTGTTTACTAGATTGTCCCTGTGAAAGACTCACTTTTTCTCCTTTTTTGCTTTCACATGAAAGGTTTGTGTTTTGAGAGCTGCAAGCTGCCTACATAGTGTCGTCACTGGAGCTGCTTTCCCCCATAAACTGTTTGGATTCAATGAGCTAATCCACCTACAGCGTTTGGCTCCAGGCCACACAGCACACCAAACACGCCATAATGTATAAAAGGCTAAAATTTATAGGCAACTGTTAAATATTTACTGCATATTAGCGACTGATTAATCACCTGTTGCCTGCACACTCACTGCATCGGCTTGTTATGGGAGTTTTCAAAGACCAGGGCTCATAAAAAACTACAATCCAACACAACGAATGGAGTAAATGTCACATTGTTGTGTTAGTTAAAATAACTCCACTGGGGGTAAATCTTTTATTTAATTTCACCTGTCTCATGGAAAATATCCCCTTCAACAACTTCACCCACATCTATCCTTCCTTATGGATCTGGGTGTTGAGAGTAATTTAAAGCTGGCATCTGCACCACATGAAAGCCACATTACCTTCTGAGAGCGCAGCCAAACCACAGCTGTACTCTGCACATGTTCATCTGGTCTCCTGCAGTGAGAGGCAGTGCATGTCAGAGCCCTCTCCTTTTGCTATTCCCTGTTCTTCTCGAGCCATGACAATAAATTCTACAAGGTCCGTGAAAAAGGACAGTCAGGGTGTCACGGCTGTCCGTCTTCAAAGAGTTATGACAAGAGAGCCACTAGTAAAAAGCAGAAAGTCTGATAGCCATCAGCGGGACGGGGACTCTAGTAAAGGGAGCACTGAGTCTAGACCACTTGAGACGGGCATGTTAAGGTCATGCTCATAAAAGTACCCTAGACACGTCACTCATTACAGGCCTGGAGGGGAAGAGGCAGAGCAGGAATCACCTGCACAGTTGAGTCAGGAGATGCTACACTGCAAGCTCCTACTGGGTCCCCATTACAGAGCGAGCGATAGCTTGCATATGCAGTGCATTATGAACGAGTCTCAGCGTTAAATAACTCACAGCAGCCTATACTGGCTGTGTGTGTGGCAGGTATGTAGGAGGGGTAGGGCAGTTGTCTTTAAAAAGCAGGATGAAATGTAACAAAAGTGTCATCACATAAAGAAATCGGAGAAAAAGGGAAATTATTTGTAACTTTTAGACATTCACTCCACTGGGGAACTAAACAAATCCTTCAGTGGCCACCATTAATTGACCTTTTGAAGGAATGCAACACCTTCTCCTTGACTGACATTTGCTTTTAGCAGCTCCGGTGGGATGGGGCAGTGGGCTAGTGGAAGGGGATAGTGAAGGGTGGGGTGGGGGGAGATCCTCTGGAGATAAACCACCATGCCCCCTGTCCCTCAGACAACAAAGAAAGTGAGTGATGTTTGTCTGAAAACCAAGAGCCTCAATCCCTCGTTTTGATGTGTGGGCCACCTGGGATGCGGGTCTCCATCAGCACTCGGGCCAAGGAGAGAGGAAGAGAAACAGGACTCACACAGATCTCGTCCTCAGGACAAACAATCTCAGTGACAAGCCTGCTGCAATCCCACGGAAGTCACCCAACAGATGAGGCATTCAAACACACAGAAAAAACAAGGAGCGCTTAGGTGGCCACAAAAGGACTGGAGCAGCACAGCGTGGTTTCCTCAAAACTTTGAGGATGAAAGTTTGATCCCTGCACGAAACAAATTAATTTAATCTCATCTAAAATGCACAAATAGTGACAAACAGCGCCGTGCAGGTAGTGCTATCATTCTATGTATGTGTGTAAGATGGTAAACAGCATTTTACTGTTTAATGACTAGTTTTCAAAAATTGCCAGTGCTCTAATGTGGGACCACACACGAATCACTACAGTGACCTACAAAAACTACAACTTTGCAAGTTTGTGATCCTGCGTGAGACATCACATTCCCTCACACCGACCTGCTGTGGAGAAGCTTTTCTGATTTATGGACAACAGTCTGTGAAGATCCCGGTTCATAAATCTGAAGCAGGGGGATGATGCTTGAGACGTTTCGCAAATCGGCTTCTGAAACAGACAAATTCATGAGGCTTTCTGCGTTTCTGCATCGTAGAAAAAAAAAAAAATTAAGAGATAATGAGGAAGTCTGATTCGCCAGTCATCCTAAACTAATGTGAATAAAGACTTCCTTGTTCCAATAGGATTAACTGGAAAGAAATGACTGTGGCAGCTGTCTGGTTTGGTTCCCAAGAGCCTCAATTTCCACTTGATTAACTGACATGATCAAATTACACGTAGACATTTAGACTAATTTAATATTCTCTAATGTTCATGTTTTTTTTTTGTTTTTTTTTTAGCTTTTTGTTCATCAGGTATAACAAAACAGTTAAATTCAAGTTTTAAAAAGAGCAAACACTCGAATGACTCAACACTACCCCTCCAAAGTGCGAGTGCGCTCACGCTGCTTGGCAGGGGTGTAACTCGTTAAGATTCTCTCAGGCCTGAGCTGTTCATCAGTCTTACGGCTCGAATGCAGACCCTTCAGGATCGACGCGCGCGCGACAGGAGGGATTTCTTTGCCTTCACATTCGGTGTCAGGAGGGTCAACTCTGAGAAATCTAGAAACACAAGGATGATTAAAAAGAAGTAAATTACTGGGAAATCACATTAAAAACAATATTTGTGGAACACAAAACCTCTTTTTTTCTTTGCTGAGATGAATAAAGTCCATATTCTCCAATAAGAGAATATGGCTTTTTTCTTCTGTCCTCTACCCTAAAAGCAACTTAAAATGAAACAGGCTTAGTTAACATACATAATCTGTCAAATAACCCCAAAATTTTTTTAACTTGAATGGAAAATCTTAACAACAGGATGCTGAAATTTCTGCCGCAATTGTGGTCTATCTGCAGCTGCTCTTGCATTCATCGTCAGATTAAACATATGAGGTTTACACCTTCGAGGTAAACCAAACCACGACTTTGTCAAGTAAATTAAAACCGGTGGCATGACACCAGTCAGAATGACATAGTGCGCCAAATTTCTGGACTCCGTGTCACAGATCTGGAAACGATTATTTCGCCCAGAGTACATTTTGTCAGCAGCTTACATAATTTCAGCGTGTTTCCTTCATTTGTGTTTGTTGTTCAAAGGGGTGTGAGAGCGCTGAAACAAAGAGGAAACACCCCGAAAAAGCTCCTGTGTGAGGTCCTGCTTGATAACAGCCTGGTATCCCTCTCAAGAGTATCATGAGTGAAAGCTGCATCAAGGGTGATTTCTTTGCAGCATCACTGCATGAGGATCCTGACAGAGGAGAGCTCCCCCCTCCCCCCGGCTCACTGTGAGGGTCAGAGAATGGTGAGTGTCCTGCACTGAGCATCGCCTGTGGGAGGCAGAGTCGGGGTACAGGGCCCAGATGGATGTCAGGGAAACATCTGTTCCACCTCCTGGCTGGATCTTATCAGCAGAAATGCTGCCACACACACTGGACGGGAGAGGATGGACAGAAAGCGGCATTCTTTTCAGAGTTTAAGAAAACATGCCAGCTTTTGTTTGTCCTGTAAACGAAAGTTAGGTTCCCTGTCGGGTCACACATTTGCATTTCACAAAGCTCACGGGGTTCATTTTGTGGTGCGTGATAGCGTTTGTTTATACCTCTGGTAGCATTTGCTTATGCTTGTGCTGTATGAGGTGCACTTCTGTCCTCATGCATTTAGCAGCAGTCGCCAAAATATGAACACAATCCAATTAATTTCCAATAAAATAATATTTTTTCAGCCAAATATTCAAAAGCTAAGCTGCTTTATGTAATAATACATTTAACCATCTGGCAAGAATGCTGTGGCTGTTTGTTGAATGCTGTCATGTAACATGTGAGCCAACTCTGCATGTATTTTTGAGCATATCTAATGTTTCTGGCAGACATTCAAGGACTTATCAGCACTGTATGCTGTTCTTCTCTTTGGTTTTCCTTCACAGAAACAAACTGAAATGCAGACAGCATATATTCCATAATGTATTCTTTATTTTTAAAGAAACCCTTTCAATTGTTTTTCAGTTACTGTGGGAGAGAAAGTAAGTGAGTGAAAACACACCCAGGCAGCGCTGTGACATCACTCTGAGTCACGTTGCAGTTTCGTTGAAAAAGATTAAATGCTGCGAACGTGAAATTATTACTGTACAAACCCACACGGCTTCCTCTGTCTGCTATGTTTAAATACCCTGGCGTATCCTAAAAAGCTAAAATGAACACCGATCCCTGTTTGAACCCCACCTGATAGAAGACGTCCTGTTGACTGCTGAGTGTGTACTCAACACACTGTAACCAAGATGTGAATGTGAAAAAAGAAAAAAAAAAAGCCCTGATAATGACGTGAATGCAGCACTCTTGATGTCAGAAAATCAAAACCAAAATGACAAACGATAAACTGCGATGGAGGCTGCGGCTTCGCACGGCGGATAATTGCTTGTGGTTGGCAGCTTTGAACTCTGTTGCGTAAGTTCAGCGAGCTTCTGTGCAGCGTCAGCCTCCGTCCTCTCTCTACGGGGCATTTCTCCACGTTTTATCCTTTTGTTACAAATCACACCTTCACTTTATGTTGCTGCCAATAATTAGGCTTGCCACAGATTTTTAGATTTCTTTGCATCTTCCTCCCTGCCTGTCAACGATTAATCATTTTACTGAATTATAAGATCAACCTGCAGAGACTTGAATGTTACTGAGATACTGTATCCATCACAGTAAACATCCAGTTTCGGTTATTGTTGCTAGGTAAGGCTCTGTGCGTGCAGAATGCCTAGAAAAGTCTCGACACACAGCAGTAGTTTAACTTTGCAGCTTCATGCTGAGGGTCTGCTGCCAATAAGGGCGAGACACTCCCTCAATGCTGTAGCCAGATACCAGGCATTAAATGAGCAGAACAGGTGAAGTGTTAGTGACAAGACTGTCTGCATCTTTTTCAGGGGAATTAAATCACCTTTACAGACGGAGAGACAGAGAGGGGAGAAGTGGATGAGCGAGAGTTCCCCTGCTTCTATTCTTTCTCCCGGGAAGGCTGCTTCTCTGAGGTCCTGGCCTCTTCCCTTCCCCTGGGCACTCGGCATATGCCCATCTGAGGGAGGGCTACTTTGGTGTGACCAAAGGGAAGCAGAGCGATCAAGAGTGAGACAGAGAGAGGTGGAAAAAAAAATCTGAGCAAAGAAAAAAAAATATATAAGGAGAGGGAGAAAGAAGGACTTAAAATAGAAAGTGAGAGCGACAGGAAGAAAAAAGGGGAGCGAGAGCAAGCGCAGCAGCCCATGGTTTGTCTCAGGGCTGCAGGAGCTTCCAGAGCTGGTGTGCAGCAGACTGAAGAGAAGCACGTCTGCCCCAGAGGCAGAGACTGGAAAACAGGATCAAAGAGTCGCCAGGGCAACCTGCATGACACACATTGTATTAAAGCCACACGGTTAATTTGAAAGAGAGGGAAGAAGGGCAAAAGGAGAAGAAAGGGGGAGGCAGAGGTAGCACAGAGTAGAGTATATTTATCAGGAACTCCTGTCTCACTCGGTTAACTTTCCACTCAGAACTTTCTTCAGCTGCTCCACTTTGACTCTCTCTCTCTTTTTTAACCTCTGGCTCAAACTCCACTGGGTCATCTGCATTTTTCTGCTTATCTTCTGGCAGCTCAGGTTTCCACAGGTCACCCTAAATCACAAATCAGAGATATTGTGAAGAAAATATTTCTACAAACACACGAAAACTTTGAACTCTTTAAATAATTTGTGCTAAAGTGTGAAATGCAAATAACACATTATACAAATATTTTTTTCCATTCATACCTGTTCTGACTGAAGTTCTGTTTGCACAGAATTGAAAAAGATGAACATTATTCTGTGGATGCAGAAAATATTTATACTGTTTATCAAACCTAGAAACTGTCTTCCTTTTTCCCATTAGGTCCCATTTAGGTCTTAACAGCATTTAATGTAACACCAAGAGGATCAATATATCAAACTCTACTCCAACAGTTTAAGAAGCAAAAGTAAACCAGGACAGTTTTTTTGCTAAAACTTTAATCACCATTGTAGACAAAAAGCAAGATGAGACAATAAAATAACGACAACAACAACAACAACAAAAAAAAACTGCTGTGTTTTAAAATGTTTGTGACATGAAGTGAAATTAAAAGCCCAACACTGGTATAACCCCTAGTCAACAGATTTATTTTGCTTTCAAGCAAACAAATGCATGATTCTCACATCAGGTACAAAAAGTAGTTAAATCTCTAAAAACCTGACACAGATACTGATCAAAAGAAGAACAAAAACAGAGTACGCGGTGAGAAGGCGGTTTGGACATTATTCACAAGCACGTCTTGGGGACAACCACACACACCTGTGGCACAATGAACGTGACTCATTTTAGGAGATGTGGCGTCCCCTGAGGGCAGACGCACTGAAACTGGCTCATGTAGGACGAAAACCCCATCAAGCAGTAATGGAGACAGCTGAAGTGGAGGGGTAGTGTTGGCTTGGATGAAGTGGGGCAGGGTACGTGATAAACAGCAGACAGGAAGGGGTCTTCAGACAGTTGGAAGGCATTAGAGTGTCGGACAGGGACTTGTCAGATGCAGCTGTTGCTGTGGCTGATTGATAGTTTGTATTTCACCCCGATGGGAGTCTGCAGTCACGAGCCAATGCTGAGAGGGATTATATCAAATTCAAAAGAAAAGAAAAATACTGGGGAAAAAAACAAACAAAAACAAAACAAAAGGTGACATTTTTAGAGTTAAGCAACGGCAACAAAATAAAGTTCATTACATTTCTCGACTTTGTGGAGCAATCCAGGATAGTCAATCATTTTTTTTTCTTCTTTTTCAGTCTTTGATTTGAAAAAATTCCTAAGTGTGACTTATGTGTGTATGACATATAAAAAATCTGAACGTAGCTCTCAGAGGTTAACATACAGAGCTATAAAATATATCCTAAGTTGCACATTTACAAAAGCATTCAGACTCATTCCCATTCTTCAAAAGAACTAATGTCTCCATAAAGTCGCCTAACACTAGTCACATGATTAGTAGTACTCATGTACGGCTGCACAGAAGGGTACACAGCAATATACTTGTCTGCATGTACGTACAATACTCCATGAGATACTCAGACTACACTATTCAGATTAGATATTCAGACACGGTGTCAACACACCGATATGTAACTACCGTTCATAACACAAGGCTTTGGACTATGTACTCCAATCACATGACGGCATTCGCTGTTACCGAGTCAAAAGGAGAAGCACACTTGACAGCCATACAGTAGTTCTCAGTGGAAAGAACTTCAACCATGCCCACCCAACATCCTGCAAAGTAATTAGTGGAGATGTTAAACATATCTACAGACAACCTAGGCTCCACTCTGTGTGTGTGTGTGTGTGTGTGTGTGTGCGTGCTAGTGCTCAATAATGACCAAAGGGAATGCAGTACATTCCAAACGCTGCTGATTTGATCACAATGGCACAAACAGTAGTGAATAAGATTTCCGTGTCGGCAAAGTTCAGTGATTTCTCTCGACACGCGGCTTTAAGCTGGGTGGGGCTAACGGTGGCTCTCCTCCGTCAGGCTGTAGTGGTTGACTGTTGCTTGTGCTCTTCCGATTTGAGAAACGAGACCGTAGTGAAGGGAGGATAACATACAATACACATCTCACAGAGAGAGAGCTCAACATCTGCTGTATTTCTGTGTGCGCGTGTGTATGTGTGTGTGTGTGTTTGTGTGTACATGGGCACCGGCTGGATGTGGTGGTATTTAACCGCTAATGTCTCTTGGCATTAGCAGCTTTAGCATCATATCCTTGCAGGCTCTGTGTCTTTGTCCTCCAACAGGCTAATGAACTGACCAAAGCTCTCCTTCACTGCCTCCATGTTGTCAGTGGTGCTGCCCTCCAGGATCCAGCGCTTTCCTCGGGCCAGCGGTTCCAGCTCAAAGTACTTCTTGATCTGCAGTCAAAAACACAATGCAATCAGTTAAAAAAAAAAAAAAAAAAGCTCATATTTAGCATCTAAGGGGAAAAAAAAACAGCTCCTGCTTTTAATACAAATCAAAAATATCAATATCAGTTTAACTTTCCTGTAGAGCATCTTTGATCAAATTCAAAGTATCAAATTTTGAAATAAAAGCAAAAACACAATCCTCAAACTATAGCTGTCAACGGCATGTAAGTTGGCACATTTTCATCTCACATCCACATTACACTAGGTTAGTTCATACATTACAGTAGGTCACCCTCAAACGTGGGAGAAAGTAACTTATAACCCAGGTGATTTAGCAACACGTAGGATTGAAAACCTGAAGGCTTCAGAGGTTTTAGACCAGCATCACTTCATGTCTGCTGTCTCTATCTTGAACAAAGGGTTAATTATTAAAGAAAATAAGGAAAGTTAAATTTAAAAAAAAAAAAAAAAAAAGCTAAATGAAACAGAGCAGCCTCTTGATCTGAGAAATAAAAGGCTTGGCACTGCTCTTCGTAACAGTTATTATAAAGTTCATATGTTGGCTTTTGGCTGCTCTTGACAGTGGGGCTGCTGCGAGGTTTGGGGGAGAACCAGAACCAGCTGTTACGTAAAAACAAATCTCAGCAGAGGGAAACAATGTCTTAGACCTCCACTGAAGGTACTGCAGGTTGTTAGGGTTTCTGACATTTTCAAGCTGAGAGAAATGGAAACAATTTTTTTTGCCTGATGTGAACCCAGTTCAGCCATCTCCTCCTGTTTGTCTGATAGCCAGTGAAGAATGCACAAAACCAAATGTGTACTGTCAGCAGCTCTCGGGGAAAAAAAAAAAAATCCAATGCTTCAAATGTAACAGATGCAATAGAAACACAATTTCCTACCTTTTTAGCTAATTTAGTCAGTTACATGCTCAGTTTGACAGTGGTGTATAGGCTTGAAGGAATGCACAGTATGTTGGCATTATATGACTCCATTTCTCAGTCATCTTTTAAAATACGATGCTACAAACTAGGCTTTTTTTTTCTTTTTTTGGAAGACATGATTCACATTGAGTATTGGCACACGGCTGGAAAGAGGACACTGCTTTACAAACCTATGCCGTGAAGCCATTTAAAACATCACATTAGCTATTCTATTATGAATTAAATTAATCGTTTTAGCGCTCATTTCTACACATTTCTGCAAATATTAAACCAAGATTGATGACTGCAGATAACATCAGTAATCTGAATTACACAAGAAAACAGGGAGATGTGTGCAGTGAATAAACACCACGAAATCCACAAGGGTCGACACACAGTCAAATTACTTTTCAACTTCAAGTGAAATTGCTTTTGTCTAGACCATGCTGGGCTGTCTAGCTGTGCCATGGTGTGTGGCATGAAGAGGATGGAGAGGAGGAGGAGGAGGAGGAGGAGGGGGTGCGCACTCTTTGTGTCTGCTCAAACCCAGCCAGCCATGCCAGCGAGTGGGAGAGTGAGTGCCGTCTCTGCCCCCCTGAGCCCAGTCTCTGTCCGGGTGTAATGTGAGTTTAATGACAGATTAAGTCACCTCAGCCGCGTTTGGCTCAGAGGCCTGGCTAGAAAGCCGAGTGGACCCAAACAGTGTTAACAAATCTGTCTGGGTAACTTGAGCTGCCCTAGTCCAAGCTCTAGCCCCAGACCTAGACTGTAGACGATGTGGCTGGCTGCCTGTCTGGCTGGCTTACTTGTCTGTCTGTAGCCAAGGCCCTCTTCTGGAAGACTTTGGCCCCTGCACTGGCAGACAGTCAAAAGTCCAGAAGTGACCTCTGTGCAAGTGCAGACAGGCTCAAGCTTCTCTCACTTCCCCTCACGGGCCAACAGAACACACCCAGGGGGATCTCATAGTGTGACAAATACCTTCTTTAGCACTATGCAACAGATGAGCAATTTTACCAATGATAGCAGATGACTTCCCAAGTTTTTGGTGCAGCTATACACTTACGTGCTCATGATAACACCAGTAATCTGTGACATCAAAGAATCCCCATTTTACCCAATAGCCAGCTGATATGAACACCATCTTACGGGCCACATTTCATCTACACTGCATTATCAAATCAAGAGATTTTAATCACATAAAGTGGATATTATTTGCTGCTAAAAATACTGTCTCAGTATTACATGGCTGAAGGATCCCCATGACCTACCAGGGGGTGCATCTGCACTGGCAGTCAGCTGTGTGGCCCAAACCAGTTTCCCTGAGATTAAGTCCTCCTAAGCACACTTATGCTTGCTTAAGGAATTGCGTGAGGCAGTGGTATGGGTAAGCCACACAAGACGTGGATTGCCAGATGGCCCCAAGGATGACCACTGGGTCATCCAGTCTAGCTTCTTCTAGGTCATACAGACTGGGGGCCTTGCCTTGTGCAAGTGAGAAAGCAGCTTATACATACATGAGGGTGTCAAAAATTCTTTAATCACTTGTGTCTGTGTCAGCTGAGTTCCTGCTGCTTGGATCTGGTCATGTTAGCCAACACTCTGCACTCTTAGGAGGACAGACATAAAACCTTGAAAGGGAGAACTCATTGGTAGCAGCCCTGAATAAAACAGTGTTAAAATATGAATTTTAGCCACTGAATGTGGGAAAGGTGTAGGAGAATTGTCCGAGTTGGTGAAGTGTTTAAAGGTTCACTGCACAAAATATTATTTTGGATATTAACTTGGGCAAAAAAAAAAGCCTCCTCTGGAAATCTATTTTTTCTAGCTGGCACCAGAAATTTCACATTTTGAATAAAAGAGGCAATTAAGAGATTACTTTTTGGAATATGAGCATGAATTAAAAATAAATACATAAAGCCACTTCATCAAAGATGTATTTTTAGGTTGTATAAATTGCTGTGACCCAGTGCAGGGAGAGCCTGTATACCTAGTCAGCTAAGCTTAAGCTCCAACCCTGGCAAGCCTGCTTCGGGCTACTTAAGACAGCCAATGGGCATGTATGGCACGTGCATCCAGCTGCTCCCTGACCTGTGCCAGATTACTGCATGTATGGTCACTCTCGGCATCATGCCATGTCAAGAGGATCTCCTGGCAGAGTAAAAGAGGTTTAATGAGCACTGCTCTGGCCTCTTGACCAACTAAACAAACCATGGAGCCACATAAAGCGGAAAAAGGGGCAGGGCAGCTATGTAGATACCTGATATTGCTGACTGATGCTACACGTGAGGGGAAAAAAAAAAACCCTTACGCATTTATGACCTTCACAAATTTATATCCTCTCTTCTGCAGTTGTCTTCACCTTCTAAAAAAGCCCAAAGTAGAGAAGGGTGCAGTGTGCGCAGATGTCTATTTTTTCAGTCATACAGCACCAAAAAACAAAGACAAACAACTACAAAAATAATCTTTTTTTTTATTATTATTTAGGTACACCAATAGAGCTTCAGCTTATCCCAGGGTACACTGTATAACAGATTTCCATACCCACACAGAATTTAAAAGAAAAAAAAGAAAGAAGCTTATATTCATACCGGCGCACCCACTCAACCCAGACTGATGCTGAGCTTTCTGTCACGCTGTCCAGAATTCAGGTACTGAAAGTACACAATGTAGGAATTTACTCATAGTTACCTGTTGAGTCTTGCACCGCTAGTATCAAGGAAAAAAACACAGCTCCTAATAATAATAATAATAATAATGATACAACTTTTTCCTAAATGCATTAAAAACATCAGATTGTTGAGAGAAACTGGCACTGTGCAAACAGTATCACAGAGTACACAGGGAACCGATACATAAGTAAGTTGTATGCAACCTAACGTGACTCACTTTGTTGTAATGTTTCGACACAGGCAATTATCTTCAAAAAGTCAATTTCATGGATCATTTTCATCATTTTATTGGTACACAGAGTTCCAAATAGTTATTTCTGCAATTGAGTTTGTGCTTTGTGGTAAGTGCCTTTTCAACAGTGCGATGGCAGAGGTCCAAGGTACCAGGGTGACATTAACATTTTTAGGATCTTTCTGATAAAGACGTACTTGTGGTTCAGCGGGTTTGTGCTATGTACTTGTATTTAAGAAATCAAAAGTCTTTTTTTAACACTCTTGCAACAAGGCCAGATGAAACAGATTTAGATGTGTTGGATACACTCCTACAGCAGATTAGGACTGTAAAAGAAAGTTAAATGACTTCTGCTGTAAGCTTTTGGAGTTCTCATCTCAGGTTAAGTTAGTTTGTTGAACCTGACTCTAGCACTTGCCTCGGGTTCTAAAAATCTGAGAAAAATAATTAAATTAAATTGCGTAATATCAAATAATACTAATAACACCTTCCTGTTTAAGTAATAAGATCACAAATGGAAGAGGGCAGAATGTTAATCTGAGAAGAGTCTGCCTTTCAGTCATATTTAAAAAAGAAAGGAAAAAGCTAAGACGAAAAGAAAAGCTGATAAAAAAGACTCCGATAAGTTATCCTTTCCTCCAGGCAACTATTAAATCTCATTCTGTGAATCAAGGAGAGCTTTACTCAATAAACTCATTGGAGAACAATGTTTTTTTTTTGTTGCCTAGAGCTTTTCATTTGGCTAAACTCTAGCAGGGACCCATGTTCAACAAAAATAGCATCACTTATGCTTACAGTCCTACGAGTCCATAAAGTGACCTATATGAAAGGAAACAGAAAGTGGGCAAAACACATCTTCTTATAATAAATGCAAATAAATGGAAAATATGGCCTCCAATGCCCTTCTCCTAATATTTACCATGACAACATATGTATGAAGCCTCACTGTCACATGTCAAAACCTCACCACACGACCAGGCACATAACTGGAGAAGGAAGCAATAGGGGGTCTCTTAACCAGGGAAAGTGGCAGACTCAAATATCCAAGACAATCAATTACACCATCCCTTGACATGTTGGCCCCTGTGAAGATATCAGTCACTTGGAAAATGGCCCACACTGGCGACTGCATTGAAATGAGAGGGTAATGTGAGATCCACTCACCATATAATAGATATGCCTTTGTTTGCTTTTCCGGCTTACCTAAAGAGCCTTAAAGACATGAGAAAGCCTGGAGGTCCCCAAGAGAGGAACACTTGGGAAGCCTGTGAATAAACAAACACCGTGCCTCAAATTGAGGGAGGTGTGAAACGAAACAGCCTACTGGCCAGTAACTAAACCCCAAAGCCTATGTAAGCGCCTATTTAAAGCTGTAACACTTTCAGTAATGGACTGAAGATTCTGCATCCGAGGTGGACAAGACAAGGCAGATCATGACCCGATCACTTCTTTGGTAAAAGTATTAGCTGTAAATAGGGCATGCAGTGAGTACTACAGGACCCCTCTCTGAATTTTGTTGGGACAGCTAGCAGCTGGCACAGCACAGAGAAAAGACAATAATAGGGCTCAACAGGATCTCCATACCAATCCCTTTCCTATTGTGTGTGCACAGCAATTTATATACCAAGGCGTCCCCCAACCAAAGACTTTCCCAGCAATTAGTTACGTAGTCGTTGCATGCTGATACTTATTAAATAATTTAACTATATTTTTTGGATTCTTCTGAAAATGGTTTAAGTTCCTGGGGTCAGAAGGGCTGTTACAGGTAACACTGTTGACACTTGGCTATATTACAGAGAACATGTCACCTTCTTGGGGCTGTCCCTCTCCAAATGATCCTAAACTTTAAATTTTCCTGCAAAACATACATAATTATTCTTGTATATGTAGACTCGCATATGTTAAAGTTACCACATCATGGGAAGCTCAAGGTTTTTGTGTGCATTTGTGACTAAGAATCTTTTCATCGACTAACCTTGGGTCACTTTTTAGGGGGCAGCCATATCATTTACATACTTGCAATGTCATCTGTGCAGGAGCTGTCATTGCTGTCTGACACTGTAGGCGGTGCTGTAGATAGATCTATGACAAGTACACAGGAAGGTTGCTCTCAAAGTCAACAAAAGCCTGAACATATGAGTAAGTCCAAGTGCAACAATGGCTACATGCTACCATTGTACAGAAGAATAACAGCTTTGCCTTTAGATGCATTTTGTTCAATTTTGTGTACATACTATATATTAAAGTGCCCCAGTGGACTGACTGATAGTTTGACTTCTGGCCAGTGGACCTTTGCTGCCTTACCCTAAAGTCTCCTTACTGAATGACGGCTGTCTAACTCTGACCGACAGACAGAGGTGAAATGCCAAATACACAAAAACACATTAGCTATCTGGTAGCCATTACATTTTTGAAGGATACAGAAATGGAAACAATCAGCTTTTGAATACCACAGACCAAAGCAATCATCAATAAGGAGCAGTGCACAGCTGAAGACCTTGATGTTAAAAAACTACAGTAGATTGAGGGCACACTCAGGAATGCAAAGCACCATGAAGGAACATACAACTGGGCTTAGAAGCAAAAGAAAAAAGAAGTGCATGCAGGGGGTTAAAAACACACCGATGGTGTCAAAAAGACATATTAGAAAGAATATAAACTTGAAGCCTGAGCATGATAGCAGTAAGTGGGAAAAACAAAGATGTGGGCTTTGAGTTAAGTCCTTTCCTTTGCTGTGGAAACAATCCAGGTCTAGCTAGCACGTAAAAGCACTGAGGCCACCCTGGAACCAACCCAGAGTTGTAGAACTGTTGGCGGAGGCAAAAAAATGTCTGAAGTCCCAATGTCACAATGTAAAACCTGAGCAGCCTTTAGATTTACTGTCCTGTTCCACTCAGGTGAGACCACAGGGCTTCCCTGGGCTCAGCTCAGTACGGGTTCAAAGTGATTCACTTGCAGTACACTTTTCTTCAAAGCCAACTGACCACTGCCAGATCAGAGTTATCCTCAGAGGCTCTGTAAATCAAGGATGCACAGGGGACATTCTTACAGACTCCTTCACTGTGCTCCTTGGAACAATGCTATTGCTTTTAAGAGGTTACACGGTGATAATGTTCTTTCCATATAGGCATTTTGAAAATTTATCTAAAAGATGTGCATGAGAAAATTCCCATTTGGACAATGAGCAGGTAGATCTTTTTTTTTTTGCTTTGTTTTTAAAAGCACAGAATCATTTACTTTTATTTTTCTTGCAGAAAGTCAGACAACTTCCAAAAAGTCTGGCATCCTCATGGGTAAATGATCTATGTCTCAAGTTTGTTAGTGGCAAATGAGATGCAGTGTGTTTCTGCAGAGTCCTTATTTACCTGCATATGCCTGCACAGGGTGAAAGAAAAAACATGTTTGTTTTTTTAACCATAGCACGGTATGTGGCATAGTAAGACAACGGTCTAGAGGACAGACTATATATATATATATATATATATATATATATATATATATATATATACAGTATATATATATATATATATATATATATATATATATATAAATTCTGACCTACAGAATAATAAATGGCACCTCAGTCACACTAGAGTAAAAACAGGCAAACTTCCTGTAACAAGGAAAAACTGTTGGTTGTCAAATGAATACAGTGAAATTCTCTCACATTGAGCAACCAACTGGCCTCCTGGGGGGAGGGGGAGAAAACCTGTTTCCAAATAATCGCAGTCCAACTCTGACTGATTGCAATCACTCTCAGACAAATTGGCAAAGGTTTGCAAATTCATTTCTAATTTCTATTTCTAATCTAATAACTCCAGGAGGGAGATGTTATCTTTTTTAAAAGGGTAATGCATAACACTGAAACACTACTTTGTTCATTGCTTAGAAGTGCAGCATGTGAAAAGCAGAAAGTCCCTTTCAGAATTTAATCAGCTGATGTAGTAACACTAATTAGTGGCTTTCAAGCTGTGGCTGATTAGTGTAGGTACTAACATTGGTACCAAGATCTCCAGAAGAACAGTTGAGGTAGAAATAAATTACATGCTAAAGCATACCTGAAAAACCAGGCAAACCTAATTTTATATGTTTCTGATGCATTATAACATCTAAATATAAATTCCTCTTTGGGTGTGGTCCCTGGCATTTATCATTAAGTGAAGCTTAGAAATGCAGTGATGTTGCAGGCCAGAAGCATGAATGGCATTTTCTATAGAGTGCGAGCTGGGGGCAAAGGGGAAGGAAAACATCCGCCCTCTTATGTAGGCTGGAGAATAATTGGCAGGTTCAGTAGGTGGAACATGGCCCCTTCACCAGAATTTGACCTACAGGACACTAAGAAAAGTCTGCAAGGGACAAATATCTGGGATGTGGTGCAGTGGGGGTGACGGGGTGTGCATGTTTGCCTTGCCTTATTAAAGATTTACAGTATCTCAATTTATTAAAGGCCAAGAGCTCCCTGACAAGGAACATCTGGTCTATGGGACTTAAACGGGTGAGCTGGCGTCCTGCCCATGCTCCCTGCTGCAGGGGCCAACGTGCCAGCACCTTCCTTTAAGCCCGCCCTTCTCTGCTTCTTGTGAAGGGGGCTGCCTTGCTGTAGCAGCCCACACAGAGGGCTCTCAAAGCCCAGGAGGCCTGTCCCAAGCCACCCCTCCTTCTCCGGGACCCCCCAGTGGGACCGTCCACCCCTTTCACTCTGAGGCCCCCCTTTCACGCTCCAGTCCTGACAGTTAACCAGCTTGAAAGCTGCAGCAGGCCCCCGCTTCAGCACACAGCACGCGGCACTACAATCAAAAGTGCTCCCCTTCTGCAAAAGATTTAAACCATGCGTCAAGTTGGACTCTGTACACACACTCACACACAGCAACTCCTCTCTCACAAAGACGGACATGCAATCAAAGGCCATAAAATATTTAAATTCGAGATTGCAGAGCTTTCACACTTATTTTTTTGCTTTGGAAACCTTCTCGTATTCGTAATCGCAACCACATATTGAAATGTTTCACAAGCACATGTACATGTTTGTGTCTTATGTGTAAACTAATCACAGCAACGCTATTTTAAAAAAAAACAACAACAAAAAACAAAACAACCAAATGGTAGACAAATGGGCAAAAGACTAATGAGAAAACAAAGGCTATGATGAAACCAAGGACTGTTTGTTTAAAACACACATTTCACGACGTGTTCCAGCTGCATCAAGCAAATTTTACTAATTAAAGTGCACATCACTCTACGAAACCAATATTCGGGAAATTTATCATCGGCCCTGTCTCCTTGGAGGGTTGCAGTGTTCTCTGAGCTCTATCATCAAAAGTGAGGTTTGATGTAGTCTGAGAAATGTGTTTATTTTTTATGCACGGTTCAATTCCCTTTGTTTGAGAACTGCTTCTGTCTGGTTTTAATCTCTACCAGGAAATCACAAGAAATCAGTAGTATACCCGAGGCTGTGGACCAGTACAAAAAACAAAAGAAGCCGTAGCCACACATGAACGTTTTCATACCACAACAGGCAAGGATGAAAGCTGACTCTGCTTTCTTTGTTGTATCAGTTAATTATCAATAAACCCAATAATGGCTATTAACACTGAAGCATTTAAGAAGTTAAGAACAAACTTCTGTAGAGCCTGGACATAAATCTACCAGGAGTCCCACGTTTTTTGAAACAGTGCTACACCCATCAAACTTTTAGAAAAGTTGTGAAAAAGGGTACATTTCAATGGATGAAAAACTCAATGGAAGAGCCCCCCCCCCCCCGAGATTCCCAGCGTTTGATCCATGTGAGTCAGCAAGGGAACCTGGGGGTCAAATCGCATACTGAATAGGCTTTTCGGAAGTCTTGTCCTGGCTTGTGGCGGCCAGTCGTCCGACCCTGCTTGACCAGAAAACAAAGGGAGGGCCACTGACCACAATTGGGAAAGAGGGGGTTCTTTTCTCCTACAGAGGAAAGTAAGGTCCTGAATGGGGTCTGGCTGTCTGAATTGCGCTCCAAACGGATTCTGAGAGTGAGGACCCACTGGGGTCAGGGTTCAGCAGCATTTGACGTGGGCTATGGAAAAGGCGCGCACAGTGCCCACACAAACTGCCAACTGCCCTCTCACCCACAGTGCCCCTTAACCTCCCAGAAGGGACAGACCACCTGCCCAGGGATGACAGGATGAGAAAGGCGGCATGGGGTGGGAAAAGGAAAGAAAGCAGAGATGAAGGTGGGCGGGAAGGCTGCACTAGTGGGCTAGACAAAGATGTAAGCGAGATAAAACATCAAAGAAACAAGACGATTCTAAGTAACTTCACATATTGGTCTTCCAAGGCTCTAGCACACATTCTCCAGAGGGTAATCAATATGTGCTGCTTGACTGATTTTCCAACTTTCGCCTCCCAAGGTGGGCTGCATGAAGCACTGGTTACATGTCTGTAAGATCTCTTTTGACATCTGCAGTGCTTTTTTTATAATCACTCACACACTACACATGAAAACAGAGGTCAACAGCATGATGGAAATGTATGTTACAGTAACCCTAAAAGTGGCCCATCATTTATCAAAGGCTCAGGTATATTTACAAGCTAAAACATCTGGATTCAACTCTACCCTTCTCAGGAGTACAGTCAGATATGGGACCACCAAGCAAGAGAGTATGGAGGTATGAAGAGTTTACCAGCCAAATATGTTTTGAGTACTTTTTTTTTTTGTGAGCACTTTCTGGTCACCACTGTCAGGAGTGACAACATCCTAGGTCTTTTCCACTAACTGTAAGAGGATATGACCAAGCAAGAGCCAGGAACAGCGTACCACATGCAAAATGCAAATGGGACAGTCACTCTGGTGCCATCACCGAGAACAAATTCTTTTGTCCTGTTGTTAAGAAACTAAATTATTCTCACAACCCCAGTTTATTACTGTCACCAAGAATTATTAATGAATAATTAATCTCTATGTGAGTTTAGGGGAGTTAAAAAATAAACAAAAACCTGACAGAGCTCTAACAATGTTAAACATCTCTGCATTAAGTTACAATGCTAACTGATTAAGCTGCAAAAGTGAGAGCACAGACTGATTAATTGTAACATAATATGGAAAGGCAGACACTGACATTTACAGACAGCTTAATTGCAAGAGTCTGTTGGAAAATCAGGCTGTCAACGCTGTGTTTTACCAGAGAAGATAGAGTCGTCTAACTGCACATGGTGGGGCCACTGGCTGGCTGGAGACACCTCTTAAAAAACTATCACGCGCTGCTTTACATGGAATGTCACACTTCGGGGTGCCATACGGTTCACCTAATCAACTGACGGGAGGGAACTGAGCTCAGAAACTACACCGGATCTTCTGCAGCTCGTGTGAAGTGTTAGCAAGCATATCTGTGTAAGATAAAATCCCCCATTTAGTGCATGTCGTAGAGTTTCATCATCACTATTCACAGTTTAGAAAAAACATTCTAGTGTTTCAGAGTTACTAAAACATTAAGGAGTGCTGTACGGTCCTCTTTTTTCCGTCAGCTCATTCATACTGCAGCTTTCCCAACCAAATGATTTGTTTGTACACTGTAAAACAGCTTGGACCACATTTACTTATACATGCCTGTCATAAATAAGTTTGTTGCTACTGGCATCTGAAAGAGGAAGTTAAATATTACACACAAAACCGAACAGCAAAAGAGCAACAGGCAGCAGAGAGGCAGGGTGAGACGTTCACCCTGGAAGAGATTCTACCCTTATTAAAAAAACAACACCTCGTAAAGAAAAAAAGACATAATTAATGTAAACAATAGCTCACCGCCAAAAATAATGTTTTTCATTGTCTGTTCATATTTCATAGATAATTGCAGCTCTCAACATGTCTGGGGGCTAAGTTAAGCTTGGCTTTCAGGACTTTGCTACATTGTGGTCAATATGTTTATTTTACACTTTGCAAGAAACGAGGGACAAAGATCAGCAAGGGCACCTGCTCCTCATCCATTTTTCCTCTGTAGCCAGCAACACAACTCTGGGGTTGGAGAGAGGGAGTTGGGGGTGGGGAGCGCTGGTTGCTGACCGGCTTCAGTCTAGACGGCTCAATACGCAGTTGACTTTTTAAACCCGCTTGTCTGGAAAAAGAGCAGACGTGAGGTAAGAGGGGGGTGAGCTGCAGCAGAGAGGTGGTGGTGGTGCATTTTGGCTGCCATAGCCAGCGGGCTAGACTCACTAGGAGCAAGCGGGGGGGGAGGAAAGAAACAGTGAAAGAGAAGCAGACAGAGTGGCAGAGAGAGAGAGCGAGACACTATCAGAGAGAGCTATCAGACTCAGTGGCCGGGGCTCCATTGTCAAGGTCAGCGAGCGGCGGAGTAAAAAGTCACATCACCTGACCCCCACCCCCACCCCCACCTCTGCTGCCTGTCTGCTTTCCTGCTGTTCATCCCCTGTCCTCCTGCTCAGTACCTCCATCAGTCTTGTCTGCTCACTCAGCATACAGCAAGGAAATCTGATCTAAGTGACTGCGAAATATATTCTATAGTGAAGCTGTCATTACACAAGAGGTATTTTACTATTCCTTTCTTTACTTAGCTTGATAGAGTAAATGCAGAACAGGCAAAAACAGCTGTATATGATTTTTGTTTAACATCTGTATGCATTCCTTTCTCTCATGAAATAGACTGTTGACTCCCCAGATCTATGAACACTGTGGTGGTCTCCCTGCTGATGCCGTTTTTAACTCTGCACCAGAAATTTTTATGCAACAGCTGGACCTTTTAAGTTCGGAGCACATTCATCTTCATTTGGCATCGCGGAGAAAGGCTTTATTGGGAAATTAGTAGAATTCAAAAAGAATGTCTGTTAGAAATGCTGACTGCACTTGAGCTGCAGTTTTCATTAGTCCCAATCTTTGGCAGTCAAGCTGATAAAAATTATTTGACATTGCACAATGATCTCATCTTTACAAGACTGGCAAGGAGCCCGTTTGGAATTTGTCTTAATTATTATTCTGCAGAGAGAAGGAGAAAGATGAAATTGGCTCACTTTTACTTTTGCAACATTACTTAACTCTCTTAAGGCAAAAGCAAACCACTGAAGGATACCCACATCTGCTGAATCATTTGACGAGGCTGCAGCACTCCTTTACCGATGCGTGTGATTAAATCTAGATGAAAAAACTAAGACAGGTCATAGCTCGCAGACTGCCCTTGTGGTGATTAAGCACTGACCGCAGCTTTTTCTGCCCATGAGGTATGTGCAAAAACAAAGGGCAAGCCATGCAGCAGAGACATGCTGTGCTGCGTTAAGCATAGCATCGCTTCTGTCGTGAGCTTCTGCTTACAAACGAGCCGAGTTGAGCAAACGGTGCTTTCAATATCACGGTGCCCTTCCTTTCCCGTCAAAGGCAAACCGAGAGAGGACATTTGTTAGGATGCATCACAGATTTAAAGTCAGTCAGCGAAGAGACAATCAACATCATCATATAAATAAATAGCACAGCAAACTTGTGATTAGATCAAAGTTTCCTTTTCAAAGCCCTGTGTCTGGGTAGAAGAAGCTGTTAACAACATTCATGGTGTGAGACAGGCAGTAAACTAGTTACTCCCCCCCCCACTCATTCACACCAAATCTCACCGATTTTGTTTTCAGCCGTGCTTTTTTCAGAAGTTATCTTCAAAGAAATCAAATTGATACTTCATTTCAAGCGCAAGACCACGTTTTAACTAAACATGACTGCATTCTGCAAAGTGATTGAGACTTTAATGCTCTGCTACCCGAATGACTAATCTAACATTTTACTGAAGGACATTTTTAAGGTCAGCCTATCACATTTTTTTTTCATTTTTGCACCTTTTTTAAAGATGTAATTGCAAGCGTTTCTGTGTGACTGTGTTTTGTTGTGTGTCTTTTTCCCCCTTTACTCAAATCACTCCTGCAAAAGAGCTCTTGACACTGAATTCACTAACTATTTAAAGTAGTAAAAGCATTCTCCTTTTTGCTTGTCCTAATAACAGAGTATTTTTCAGAGGACAAAAAAAGGGGGGGGCTGGTACTAGCAGCCTTTGTAAGCTCCTGTTTAATAGCTTAACAGAGGGGAGGACTTGCAAAAATACTTGGGAAAAAAATAACAAAATTATCACCAAATATTATGATTTGTGACGTATATGATGTCCAACTTTTATCCTGATGATTATTCTAAATGAGCTGGCAATTATTAGACATTTCACTCAGTAATGACGCAAGTGCAAGGTATTGTAAGGGTGATCTTAACAAGTTAGTTAGAGCCATTTGGTAAAGGAGTTGCTCACGCTGTGTTGTTTCCTTCTTAAGGTTCATTGATTGGCCCTTACCTGTGCCTCATCTTGCACACAACCAATCAGGAGCCACTGGGGAATTTTGAGCCACCAGCGTCACACTCCACAATGACACACACACCATGTGCCAGACGTTTGACGAAAGTTTCAGACACTGGGCGCCACATGAGTCACTGAGCACAGCCACCACCCAATGTGTGCCAAGACCTGCAAGTTCACCATGTGCAAAATGTGACAGAGGACAGTGGTTGACTAGCCACTTCCGTCTGGACTATTCCCAACACAGTTTGATCAAAAGTTATGAGAGGACTTTCTGCAATGTTAAATTACTCTCATGGACACTGAAAAACAATTACTGTTCCATACACAGAAGAGACTCAAAAAATCTATTGGATTGGTTTAGGACTGTGAGGGTCTTATACAATCAAAATGTTATTATGAGCCTGAACACAGACCCCCCCCCTTTTTGTTAATTTATTTATTTTTTATAAAAATTTTTGTTGTTGACAGAAAGCTTAATTTGGCCTGTATTAGTCTTCCTCCACTGAATTACAATTCTGGTGGTTTTCTATTAAGTGAACAAATATTTTAAACTTAAAGAGTCTGAAGGTTTAGGCATTCCTTCGGTTCCACCACAAACCACATCCAGAGATATATGCTTCCCGGGCTTTCTGAGACTTTAGCGAGCCATCTAAAAAGCCTCAATTTTAACAAATTACATGTTTTGATCATAACTGCCATATCACATGCCAACACAAATGATTAGGAACCTCCTCACATTTGGACCACATTAATGCACTGCATATTCAAATGGCAAAGAGAAGGCAAGATTCAGCACGCGCAGGGCGACACAGGTTGTGCAGGGCAGGACTTGCAGAAATGCATTACTAACGCGGCAGTGCACCTACGTACGTGATGCTGGAGATAACTTATGAACTAATTAATGGCTAAAAACAAGTGATCAAATGGACGTAACATTCAAGTAGCCATCTGCATGTCTACCACCTGTCGAGGGTGACTAAGAGCATTATGTGGCTAGAAAGAGATGTGTCATATTTCAAACAACAAGTCAGTTGATTTTACAAACTTTGTCCATTACTACAATTGTTAAAGGGCTTTTTTTTAATTAGCTGATCAAGCCAGTTATTTACTTAAGAATCCCTTCACCTATCGATCATCTATGTCTCTCTCAACTTTCAATCGTAATCTCAGATTTTGCACAGAGCGTGACACATTCATGTAATGCATTCAATCCTAAATTTAACCTATATCCTGCGCTAACAGGTATAGATTGCAAACCAGGTCACATAGTAAATTGCAGACTTTTCTATAGGTAAAAGAATTGATAAATACATTGCAGTCAAAGCACACAGTTGAGTGTCCAGAATGAATATCATTTACAGTGCTTAAAGGGTACTGTCTGTGTTTTCTTTGTGTGAGCAGTAAAGACAGATACATGACTTGTGTGTGAGCTATCCCACAGAAATAGACAGATAACCAGAGGTGGCAAAAGTACAGACATTCTGTACTTCAGTAGAAGTACAAGTACTTGTGTTAAAAAAAAAAACTCTGGTAAAAGTTGAAGTACTGGTTCAGCTTCTTTACTCAAGTAAAAGTAAAAAAGTACAGGCTCTGACATATACTCAAAGTAAATAAGTAAAAGTAGCTCTTTGGAGGACGTTTCTAACTGCTATTTTTTGTGTAAAGCTAACTGAACATCATTATATATTATTTTAATAATATAAAAGAATAGAAACGTTATTCCAATCTAAATTTTACTTCTAATGAATGTACTCGGCATGAATCTGTTATGTAGGACAGAAGCCGTGAAAGGGAATTTCAAAAACAGCTCTATTTTCTGTGTCCTACAGTGTAGAGGGTGACTGTGCCTCCACACCCAAACACAAAAATGAGGATACTCTGGAGCTACAGCGGGATTCAGAAGGTGTGAGCTCCACTAAATGATCTTGGTGTGCAGGCTGTGACCAGCTGACCTGCTGCTGCTCTGAGGTTTACTGCTCTGTGTGGATGAACTGAATTCAAAAAGCTGTAACCCAGTATTTCACGAGCTCTCTTAGCTGATTTCCGTCTCCTACACTGACAGCATACAGGTTGTATAAATGTTGAATTCAGTGAATTAATCTAAGCATCAACAGCTTTGATTCAAACTCATCGCTGCTACAGTTCATGTAACCTGTAACTCTGACCATGAACACAGACACCAGTCCAACAGAGATCTTTACTGTAAATATAGTTACAGCAAGCTGACCTGTTTATCACGCACTAAACTGCAGAGTATTTTCATGCAATCTCTGAATTACACAAAGTTAGCATACCTTATTTTGTTTTGCAGTCCTTGCCTTTAAATCTAACCTCTCTTCTTCCTCTCCTGTCCTCTTTCTTACATCTCTGAGTGAACTCTCCTTCTTTCTCTCCCTGGAAATATAGTAGCTGGACCTTATGTGTTATTGTTCTGGCATTTCAACTCCGATTGCTTTGATGTTTGACAGCGCAGTGACCGGAAATGCAAACTTCTCTCAGACGCGTTAAACCTAAAGTAACAAAACTGCTTTGAAAATGTAAGGAGTAGAAATTCCAGATATTTGTGTAAAAGTACAGATACCTGAAAAATCTACTTAAGTACAGTAACAAAGTATTTGTACTTCATTAATTCCCACCTCTGCAGATTAATGCATTAAATAAAACTAAAGCAATTATCATAAGGTGTTAGAATGCCTGCTAAGAACACATTACTTCATCATAACTACCAGATCACATGCCAACATCACATCATCACACCACTAATCTACAGTAAAGACAGTTCAGGAGTTTCTGTGGCCTAAAGCTAGAACACAGATCTAAAATAAGAACTAAATGAAAATGAAATAACAACAGAGATGGCTTTTAAACATGCACATGGGCATTGTTTTGTTTCATTTACGGTGTGAGATGAACAACATAAAATGTGTCTGGTGGTAAAACAACATCTGATTGTAATTCACTTTAACTCATTTAGCATGCCTGGCTAAGTTTGGTTCACAGAAATGGAGACAAATGTGATGGCGCACACACAGTCAAGAAAGTCATCATTATCATAACGATAGGCAATGAACAACCACACAAAAATAAATAAATCACTGAAAGGTGACGTGAGTAGCACTGCTTTGTAATGTGATGATCAATGATTGGCTGGGGAAGTTTTTTCCTTTCTGCAAATTGAAAACATTTATATGCATCCTCTATATTGCAAAAGCTGTTCGAAAAGCATCACCAAGAGCCCAAGGCTTTGATCTAACCCGTACACTTCCCAGATCACAATCTGATCAAGTATCCGTGAGATGCACTGGAACAAATCTAATCCCTGTAGGTCCCATCACACTGCCCACAGCACCTGAAAACACCAGTGCCAGACACCACTGGACTCCCCAGAATTCTGGTGCCTAATGGGTGCTGAGTCTTGGCATCTTACGCTGTTTTTGGTAGCATAAGGAGGACCTACACAATACTAGGCAGGTGGTTTTAATGTCTGTGTATGTTACAAGGAAAGGTGACAAGGTATGAGTATTCCAGTAATTCAGATACAAAGCAATGCTGGTGCATGTGGGCTCTATTTGCAGACAGAACCAAGCTCAGGAGAAATAAAAAAAAATTGTAGTCTGGGTCTTATATAATGGTGAGAATGAGTTTGTAGTGCAGAGTGTCACCTCGTTTTTTTTTCTTTATTTCATCCATTTCATAAAGTAATGCATATTTTGTAGTGCAACATGACTGACCTTCCAGGCAGAGGTTATTAGTTACTGGAAACTTTATATATTGCTGTGCAACATTTACAGTATCTAATACACAGTCAGAGATGAGAGCCTACAGAAAGAGATCTTCTCTGTAGTGTTATAAGCAATTTATCTTTGACTGGTGAAACCTTCACCAGAGGGAGTGAACGGTACATTTCAGATGACAGAAGTAAAAACTAAGAGCTTGCTGAGTGAGCAACTCTTGTGGCACTTGGATCAACTTCAAAACCTTATTTATTTCCACAAAGATGTCTGCATTTTCATTTTCATTGTCTGGCTGTCCTTCCAAAGCTTTCATCCTTAGTTATTAACATCCTTTGGGTCTGTCTGTTCAGACGAGTTGGTCTGTACAGAAGTACTAGCGGGGTATCACCTGCACCAGGTTAACAGCCACAAACACAGCTGAAAATAAGGTTGAGAAAGATACATTGTGAGTAAGTGGCTCCAGTTGAGGTGTCAGCTCTACTGTTTGGTGTGCATGTCAGGTAAACAATAACATCCCTTAATACCCATGGATTACTTTAAAAAGCATCAATTATGAGAAATTATGTCAACGCATCCGTTAAGCACGCCATTATCCGGATGTATACACATTTCAAAAATAATCGTGAGAGTTGGAATCCCATCCTCTCTATTGTCAGTGACGGGAAATTCATTTTCACAGATGATAAACAGATTCCATCTGTCTACAGGATAGGATTACTACAGAAAAAGGGGAACAATATCATAAATGTTTAGCAGAAAGCCCGTTCTGCACAACACATGCTAATGAAGTCTTTTTAAAAGAACAGGAAGGAAAATGAAAGGTCTTTGGCTTTTAGCCAGTTTAACAGCACATGACATGCATCCAGTTTGTACTTCCACATCCACAGAAAGCTGAGCCTTCATCTGGAGGCTATGACACCCAAAATCATTAGATTCATCACAAACACAGTGTTCTGAGTGGATGCTGGCACTGAGGACTGGTCATGCCGCAGCCCACGTAGAGTCACTCTGGTCATATGGTCACTGGAGACCTTTAACATTTCACTATTAGCTCCCATTAGATCTTAGAGGGTTTAGTCACATCCTTAGACATTCTGTTTGTTCTCTCACAATTACTGGTTAACCCTGAGGGGTAGTGCCTAGGCTTTATGATTGACATTTCACGCCACATGCAAGCAGACAGCATGGAGTCATACAGATTCACTGACGTGAGTTTCTTTAATGTGATTAATAAAAGAAAAGAAAAAGAAAAAAAAAGAGATAGAAGAATGTTTGTTAAAAATTCATAAAGTTAACAGTTTTGTGTGTCTGCTTCCAAAACTGCCTCCACTCTGCCAACCAACACCAAAAACAAGGCATGTTACCAGCCCACAATTCCTTCATGGTATAATGCAACATGGCACACTGACGGAAATGCTTTAAATTTGTGCTCACATAACCGTAATGATTACAAAAAACAAACCGGTGGGCTTGCAAATCTGGTACATGCTGATGGTACAGAGACAAATATGTGCTATGCCCACAGTTTAGGAGGCAAATTGAAAACAATTACCACCGCCCACTTTGGGACTGGAAATAATGCTGTTCTGTGTGGGAAATGAAAAAGATTTTCTTCTATATTTGTATTTAATAACAGGAGAAATGGCATCGTGACGCTTCGACTCTGATGTACACTACAGTGGCCAGCAATACTTTGATAACACTTTAGGCACGAGAAACCACCTTAAACACTCACTTAATACTTCAAACAGCAATGTATACAAAACACTGGTATAACGTGCACATTCCCAACTGTTTAGAGGAGTAATTTTATTCAACCAATAAATATCATTCACCTTCATATCTTTATTTTGATCCCTTCTGTCCAAGGAAACTTTTTACAGCTGATGCAACATTGTTAATTTTAGCACTTAATATTAATTTAGTTTTTTTGTTTTGTTTTTTGACAACAAAAAGAAGGCAGCTGGGGAGAGGGAGGGTCTGGGGGCCTCTGCTTAGACTGCTTCTCCCCACGATCCGGACCAGTGACAGAAAATGGACGGATCTGTATTATTTTCAGACGTTTTTTAAATTTTACTCAACAAAAACCACAGACATTTTAGTCTACTGTTTGTCAGTAAGACTTAAGTCTTATTTGGTGTTTTTAATTTTTATAACTTCTAAACATCTTGTGGTTTTAAAGCTACTGCCATCTGGGCATCAGAATTGCAGGCTGGCAACATTAATAGAAATGTCTCAGTCTCCATGTCCCTCTGCTCTGCAGTGATGTAAATGGACTGGTTCTTACAAAGCACTTCCCTATTTGAGGACTCAAAACTTTTTTATACAGCATGCCTAATTCAGCCATTCACAAAAGCACTTTTTTTTTCTACATCTAAGTGTCTGATGTTATACATGTTTGTACTGTTGGTCTTTGTGGGGGAGTGAATCCAAGTGTTTAAAAATTGCAGTCATTGTCTGTGTTCCCAGTTGTGAGACAAACATGGGACCATAAATCTGGCTTAGGATGGGACGCCGCATTAAACCTGAAACAACCTTATTCCTTCTGACTGAAACATGAAAATTATCAATACATCTGATTCTGTGCTGATTTGCTGCAGCCTGACTTGTACCTTCCCACAGATTTAACTACCTCTCACTGCAGACTGAAATAACTGACCGTTGCCGTTTCATTTCTTCAGGTTTACACCGGTCTCGCAGACGACCTGTTGGGAATCCACCTGATGGATATCCATTGAAAAGATGGAGAACTGCAAAATCCTGGTTTCTTGATTATCCTTTTGAATTATTATTGCAGTCTTAAACAAAGTGGATCACAGGATTTGGTGTATCTGGGTAAACAAGTAGAAAAGAAACACACAGTCATGACTGACTACTTTTCCACAGTGCTTTTTATTTGACTTAGAAGATGTTTGCATTTAAGAGTTTCACCGAGGTTCAGGTGTAGGCCCCGAGGCCTGACTAATCCTACTTGAAGTGCCAGTCCCATTAGACCATGTAATCAGGAATGCACTGCAAAGCAGGTGTGTTAATAATACTTATTAAACTAACGCCCATTTACTGCTGTCTGCTTTGGATACCTGATGTTTGTGATGTCATGACAGACACGGGATGGGAGGGGGAGACGAGGAGGTAAGGTTAGTGAGGAGTATTTTCACAGCCTGGCAAGTCCAGACAGAGAGGCAGAGCGAAAATAGCTCAAGGGGCAAACAAGGTAACCTTTTTTCAAAAGACGCTTCAGGGGGTGTCTGCCAAGTCCCACACAATACTGTCTGCAGTGAACGTCTTTGTTGCAGTTGTATTGCGCTGCCGAACAAAATATCTTAAAACGTCTGGGTGCATCTTCTTAAGGCAGATCAAATCCACTGAAACAGTACCAAACTGCTCATCTAAATGCCAAAAATGCATCACCACCTGCAAATTTATCAGAGTTTTCTCTGCCCCCCCCCCAATATAACTAACTTCTTCACTATTGTCTAAATGAAAATAATTTAAGTACAAAATGCAACAGTCTCACCACAACTATTACAAATTTTTAGACATAAAAAGCTAAGTGCAGGAAGTACGAAGCATTGCTTTTGTACCTTAAAACTACATTTTTTCCAGGTTGACTAATTCAGAAAATTATGACTGTGTAGAAAAAAACTACTTTAGACTGAGAGAACAATGTTCAACTGCATGCACTTAGAGATTACAAGAGAAAAAGATCAACGTACCTTATAGATTAAGTTTTAACTCTGTGATTATTGAGCGTTAACCACAACATTTATTTATAACGACTGCTGCCCCCCCCGATCTCCAGAAGTTTGGGACATTTTTTACCAACTGTAATGATACACACATTACACTGTGGAATGCAGACCTAGTCTCCCCACTGGTACCCTGGATTAAGCCAGGCACATAAACATGCTCCACTGAGGTCATGGATATCTCCTGTGTTCGTGATATCATAACCACAAAATAAGCCGTGAACACCTAGGATGTGACTATAATCAGAAGTCTTACATGGTAACTGCTGTCAAGAATAAGACCCAGAAAATAATACCGGCTAAATCACTTGAAAGATGAGCATATCCTTTCTAAGAAATCTCCATGATTCACAGGGAGGGAGGTGGTGGTGGTGGTGGTGGTGGTGGGGACATGTACAACAAGTCTGGGCATATCCATGCCAGCCAGGACATCCCCATTAAGGGGCCGCTTGCTTCTAAAAGTGGAGAGAGATGGGGCATGTGGATCAGATGGCCAGTTGTTTACAAGGTGTGTTCCCACCAACATGGATAAGAACTGACAAGAAAACAGGTGATGCTTGACCTTGCTCTGACACCAGGATCAGAGGAAGAAAAAGAAAAGGTGAACACACAGCCCTGTTTTCACAAGTGTTGGGAATAAAAACAGAATGTCACCACCTGAAAGAAGCACAAAGACAAACACTGATTACTAAACATGATATCAGTGTTATATCTGATATATGCTCATTTTCAATTTGATCACAAAAGCAATTTTTTTTAAACTAAGTTGATTTTTGTTTGTTTGTTTGTTTGTTTTTAAGAATATCCTGTCTATCAGAAACAAAAATTATTTTGTTTTTAGTCTTTCTAAGTGTTAGAAATATAACATTATGCACAATAAAAGGGTTGCTAAGGTTATGGGAAATTATGATAAATTTACCTTTAGTTGTAAAGAATGCACAAATCATATCCCTAACCTTATCTCATTTCAATTTAAGCTTGCAATTTGCATTGCAATGTATAAGTACCACGAACTTGTTGATTATGCGACGTCGTTCCAAAATACGAATGGACAAAAAAGCCCAGAAATAACTAAAGTGAAGTGAATTTGAATTTAAGCTTTACAGAGTTACTGGCCATTATTTTCTCTTGTGTTCTCTTAGACTGGAGGGTGCATCCTCTATCAGTTTACCAACGTCCTCTGGCCTCATTCATGGGTAATGTAACAGACGGAGAAGATTACTGCCTTTTTTATTCTCTCTGCCCCGCCAAGGAAGTTCTCCCTGCCCGTGTCTTTTTGCCAGCTTTCAGGCAAGCTGACAGGGACACCAGCAGTAAATCTGGAAAGCCCTACCTTGTGGTTCACAAAGCCCAAATAGGTCCATGCAACTCAACCCATTGCTTCAGAAATGAGAAGTACACAGACTTAGATCAAATTAAACAGGATAGAAACGATTACAGTTGCTTATTTGTTCTTGTTCCATAAATTCTGCCCACTGTTTCTTTTGAATGAACAATTCAGCCACAGGGACTGTTTGAAGTGATGGCTACGACTGGATTTCTGTGAGTGATTGCTGTCGGCAACCTGTGTTTTCTTAAGTCCTTCAAGAGCGAACTGAAGAGTTCCACACTGGTTCGGCGCGATGAGAAGTGCTGGAACCCTATGCAGTGTTTACATACACTTACTCATCCATCTCTCACACAACAGTGGCTGAGGAGTGTTGGGCAATGAGGCATTCAGATCTTCTCCACAGTCTATTTGTCTCCAACGAACAGTGGCTTTTAAAATGCAAACAGCTGAAAATATAGTCATGTTTCCTGGCTACCACGTGTAAGGTGTAACGCTCTAAAAAAAATAAAATTAAAATAAATGTGTCTTGTCTATAATTACTTGTACAATAAACAAAACTGCATACTATGAAAATAGCGATATAGGACAAACCACTAAAGACTGACCAGGTAAAAAGGAAAACTGTCACATACTTTCTCTTCACTGTCTGGAAGTGGTTGTATTCAGACGTGGTTCAAGAGTTTAACAGTGTTTTCCTGAATTAGAAAGCATTCATTTTCCTACATTAAATCATTTTCTGAATACAATGGCAAATACAGGCAGATTCCACTTGACACGTACCACCCACCTAAACAATTTTGGCAGCAGTCTCGTCCAGCATGATAATGCACCACGCCACACTGCAAGAAAAAAAACCAAGCTTGGGAACAGCTCAAGGAGCACGACAAAGACCTTAAGGCGCAATTTGGCCTCCAAACTCCCTGGGCATCCACAGGATATGGCATAACACATCGGACCCGAGGGATCCACTGCCAACATCCAACCTAGTGCCAAACACTACAGGACACCTCCAGAGCATCTGCGTCCATGCCCTGACAGGTCAGGACTGTTTTAGTGGCATGAGAGGGACCTAAACAGCATTAGGCAGCTGGTTTTAATGTTGCAGCTAATATTTTTACTGTGATGAAATTAAAAACAACAACAACGACATTAGAGTAAAACTAATTTACAACTTGCATATGTACAAAATTCAACAAATCCTTTCTTGTGGTGTAACTAACTCATATCTAAATCACATTCTATTCTTTCAGTTTTGACTGAGGTAAGAGCCACGTGGATGGTCCCTTCTCAGGACCCTTTACCAGTGACTTAGACCCCGACGGTGTCATGTACTCAGACAGACACAGTGAAAGAAAAGAAGGAGAAAGAGAAGCGCTGGCACAGGAGTATGGGCCACAGGTCTGGCATCCACTGTGGCTGGCAGAAACATAACTAAAGATGGCTGAGTGCATTCCCAGCCCTGGCAGAACAAATGGAGCTGTTGTTTGGGTTCAGAGGAGTTGGCCATCAGAAAGAACACTTCAGGAGGGAAGTGGCAGGGTCGGCAAACCAGACAGGGACAGACGAGGACACTGGAGCAGGGTGGCAGGGTTGGATCGCTCACACCACCCACATCAGTTCCAACAAACAGCATCGAACTGTTCCCGGAGGGGAAAGTTTGTGAAGAAAACAACATAAAGGGTCAAACTGAAATGCAACAGATATTGTACCGCATATGAGAAATGTGATTTGCAAAAAAACTTGGAATGTACTACAAAAATTAAGGAGTTACAAATAAGATGAAGAAGCACGTCGTGACATGCTACTTTCTCTAGGCATTTAAACTGTATAATCAGAGCCTTTTTTGTTGACATTTTCTGAGTGGAAATTACTGTGAAGCAGTCTTTTGAATCAATGTTAAGACAATATTTAACCTCAAATTGTCCGTTAGGATAAAACTGTCAAAAATTTCCTGTCTTCTTTTGCTTTCAAGCACTTTAGGAGGGTAATCCAGATCACAACAAGCTGAGGGAGGACCGTCTCATGTGGCACAGACAGCCCAGGGTGATTCATCTGTCAGCAGGTGCGATTAAGACATAAACTAAGCTGGAACAGTAATACTGCCCAATGCACACACTACAAATTGTGACAATAAGATCTTTAGATTGCGTGTGGAGGTGATGGATTCTAGCTGACCTGAGGTAGTAGTTTAGGAGGAAAATAGTTACAGCTGGCCAGAGGCTTCAAGGACTTTCTGGTCCAAACGGTTTAAGTAACTGAAGTTGCTTCACAGCAAGAATGAAAGAACACAACGTGTTTGCTTGAGAAGTAAAATTTTCATGCCAAACCAACGCAATCACAGTTTACTGTTAAGTGACTCCACGCTGGAAACTAAACACAAAACGGCATCCAAACAGTAATACTGAAATATTCAGAACAATTGTGAAACTGTATCCAGAGTTATATTTTTAGGGTGCTGATAGCCACATGCAAATCATATTTAATCCCATAACTGTGTAGGGTCGGTGGATACTGACTGAAGAAAAACTAAAACACATGTGAGCAGACCACAATGATATTCTCTCTATCCATAAGAGCATTATAATTATTTCTAATCAGATGTACATGATGCAACAGCCCAGCCTGCCCACTAACTGGAAGTGATGTAGGAGCTGTTTAATGGCGTACAGATTTGGTAAGTACAAAGCAGTCAGTATGGTTCAGTAACCCTTTTAGCGTGATATGTTATCTTGCGTGAAGAATGTTTGAGATAATGCTGCAGCTTTAATCATACCCAGGCAGGCTTGTGGCGCTCACAACACCTGGCTTCCAAATCCTGTCCGTCACATCTCCATTTTTGGTAGACATTTTTCAGAGACATTCGGAATACCTCAGTGTATGTCTGCAGACAGGGTGGCTATGGCTGGTTACCAGCTTTGGCACTAAAGCTGAAGACAGGATTTTATTACAACTCATCTTAGAGACTGCATTTTTTTTTTTTAGGTTCATGAATTTAAAAACAGAGGTTTTTTTCCTTTTTGCAAAATTTAGAGGAAAAAATCCAGGCATGACTCACAAACTAATCTGCTTGTTTTTTTCTATGCTCTTTTTTGAAGATGTGTAACTATGTGTAAAAGAGTTACACATAGCAAGAGTTACTGATGCTCATCATAACTAAATTTTATTCCCATGTTATGGAAAAAAGAATACGTGGATCATCTTGAGTTTAACAGCTTCAGAAAAAACTGATCTAAAACAAATGATAATATTTATCTTTTTCTTAAAAAATCAGCAACTAGACTTTAAGAAAGTGATGTTTAACTCCGAGTTGCCCAATAGGTTCTCAGCTACTGTGAGGAGGTCGCGTAGCCCTAATGCAAAACATTTTGACAGATGTGCACAGAACTTTGCCAAGCCCAAAAATGTACAGGTGTGCAAAGCTTAACACACACGCACAAAAGCTCGTTTCCACACCCGGCATCACAAATCTGTTCTCTCTTTGACAGCTACAACAGGTAAGGCCATAGACTGTTTACATGAAAGACAATGCTTGCTGATGCAGATGAGCACCTCCCACGCAGCTACCTCACTCCCCACCTCCCTCTTGGCAGAGCATACCAATTTCCACCTGGATGGTCTTCAACTATGTGCCAAGAGGATATCACGGCAGCTCCATATCCTCTGTGTGACAGTGTAATTCCCTCTGCCCTGCAGCCATGTCTGCTAAACTCAGACAGTTTACATGTTCATGTAGCTACACTGCACTATGGAAGAACGAATTGCCAAATATTCTGTGCATTCATTTGACTTCTGGCACTCACAGTTTAACCCCTCCAACGTGAGCTGTCACAGGCAAAGTCAAAGGGGAAGTGTGTTTAATCTTTTCAGTTCAGAATATAAATAAATCCAAAACTTCAGAGTAATTAATGGATCTTCTGCTTTGCTACATTTTATTATATAATTGCATTCTGTGATGGAAAATTAGTAAATATTTCAATTCAATGGAAAGCTGCAGAGAAATGAATGTAATACACGACTGAATGGCTATGCAGTACAGAGATGTATCAAATTCCATAATAATTAGGTAATATCATGTTTCACACTCCATTACAGTACAAAGGAAACTAGTTATATACATTTCAATCACCTAGCATCAACATTTAATTAAACCTTCCAAAACATGCCAAAAGCCTCAGCTAACTGACAGCTGAGGTTTTTTTGTTCTTTTTTACGCTGCGATGAAATATGACGTGGTTTCGGTTTAATGCGGTAAAGTATCAAAACCACATCATTCATTTTGAAGATTGCAAAACCTCTGGCTTAGTTCCAGTGGTTTACAGTAACTAAAAGTGTAATCCCACCTACACTGCACAAGTTAAAATAAAGTTAAGTTACAGCTGAATAACGGCACTGCAGAAAAGACAGCAGAGTAGTTAAGTGAATTGCTCCTTAACAGAGAAGAGGTCAGCTATTAAAGGGGACCTATTATGCTTTTCATTGTTTCCTGTCAAATATACTGTTATACTCATAGATGCTTATATTTAACAAGGCCAGAGTTTCAAATAATGAGGTTAACATATGAGCAAGACATTCCTATGACCCAGAAGCTCAGGCTGCAGACTGCTCCAAAAGCTCAGTTACCCACCCCCACTCATGGCTCTGTATGATGTCAAAGACAGTTGATATCCCTAATATGGCAAGCAGAGGAGGTAGTTCCCACATGCATTAGGTTCTGCTGGCAGAAACTAGGCAAAGCCAATTAGAAGAAAGTTGCCTTAAAGGGAAGGTGAACTTAAAGGCAAGGGAGCTAAAGTGGCTTGATTCACTGAGTGTCGGCATCAGGGCTTAGTATAAAATAAATTGTTATGAATTGTGAGTAATGCTAATTAGTGGAGTCCAAGAAGAAAAATTTCAAGCTGAAATAATAGGTCCACAAAATTAATTTACATCTCCAAAAACCCAAATAGCACCCGGACAATCAACTCAGAGAAGCAGCTTATCATTTTGCCCGCCAGGATATTTTGTCTCTAAAAATGGTGATGAAGTGATGAGACAAACAGAAAGATAAGTGGTGTGCACATGTGTATTTTCTGTAATGCCTTTAATAAATAAAAAATGAGTGCAGATTAAATTATCACTACAAATTACCACCATGCAGCTAGAAAGTCGACATTCAGGGTTTATCCATAGAGTAGAGACACTGAAGGAGTTTAACTGGTAGGCACCAATATGCTTGACTAACTTGTTTCTATGCCATTTGAAAAACTGCCAGAAACATGTTCTTGCAGAACATTAGGAACTCATAGTAAAGTTGACCTACGAACTTTTGGATATAAAATATCATCACTTCATTATTTTATCGTACTAGACAGTTGTGTAAAATGTTTTCATAATTGCTAAATTAATTATTGTGTTATGGCCAAAAGTGTTTTGTCAGTGTTCTTGACATTTGACCACCAAAGTCACATTTGCAGCTGATGTAAGAATGGGACCGACGTGACGTTGTAGTGACCCTCACCTTTGAACAACAACAACAACAACAAAAAACTAATCGGTTCTTCCTCAAAGATTCAAGGGATGCCGTGTTCATGACAACTGGGCAGGCAAATATAAAACCCAAAAATATAATGCCTCCAGCTACAGCTGTTCTCAGTGTGGAGACATAAATGTCTCACCTGATGTCAAGCATGACTTAACAAGCTCTGAATCAAAATGCCACTGACCTTTAGATTTACAGCCTTTTTCAGATGCATTATATTCTTAAATGATTCACAGTGAAGAGAGAATGTAGCCTGACCTTTGAAATAGTATTGTAAACATAACCTGTATTTTGGAATAACTGGATATTGACCAGTGTAAATGCAAACAGACATTGTTGATCACTGTCAAAAGTATTCGCTTAATCCCATTCTTAATCCAGAGGGTTTAATACGATGTCGGCCCTCCCTTTGCAGCTGTAACAGCTTCAACTCTTCTGGGAAGGCTTTCCACAAGGTTTAGGAGTGTTTATGGGAATTTTTGACCATTCTTCCAGAAGGGCATTTCTGAGGTCAGACACTGATGTTGGACAAGACGCCCTGGCTCACAGTCTCTGCTCTAATCCATCCCAAAGAGTGTTCTATCAGGTTGAGGTCGGGACTCTGTGAAAGGCCAGTCAAGTTCTTCCACACCAAACTCTCTCATCCATGTCTTTATGGACCTGCTTTGTGCACTGGTGCGCAGTCATGTTGGAACAGGAAGGGGCCATCCCCAAACTGTTCCCATAAAGTTGGGAGCATGAAATTGTCGAAAAATGTCTTGGTATGCTGACGCATCAAGAGTTCCTTTCACCAGAACCAAGGAGCTGAGCCCAGCTCCTGAAAAACAACCTGAAAAACATCACCTGAATTCAATGATTTGGATGGGTGAGTGGCAATATAGTGCATGAGTTATATGCCAATAACGAGTTGAGGCGGTTTGGGCATCTGATTAGGATGTCTCCTGGGCACCTCCCTTGTAGACATTTTCCGGACACACCCGACTGGTAAGAGGCCCTGTGATAGGCCCAGAACCTGTTGGAGCAATTATCTATCTCATTTGTCCTGGGAATGCCTCACAACCCCCAGGAGGAACTACTGGGAAGGACATCTGGGCCTTTTTTTTCTTCTTCTTTTTTATTAAACAAAAAAACAAACAAACAAAAAACATGTAGACTGGTGTCTGTCACTGTCAACCTCACTTCCAATCATATCTAAATTTAATAAACAGCCAGCTGGATGTCTTCAGACTTCTTTTGTGCTTAAAGACAGACAATCTGACACTTACTCTTAAAGAATGTAAAAATCCTTGACAGGTTCCCAGACAGTATGAAAATTGGCTAAAGAATTTTTGTAAATAGGATGTTACACCCACTTGAAATAGCCTGAGACAGTAACAAGGAGAAAGGAACAAACAGAGGCATATGTTCATCAGTTTTTTAAACCGATTCTCTATCGTAGACAGCACCCAATATCCCCCACCCTCCACTTTGAGCTAAGGCTATCAGACAACTAAAGCTGCAAAAGTAAAATGACCTGGTGACTGTTAAAGCCCTTGAGAGAGTTTCTGTCTGGTTTCTGGGCTCATCCATCAATCCTTAGACTAGCTTATATATACACTGTTCCACAGAGCAAAAGAAAGGACTGACTTTTGCTGCACGCAGCTCAAAGAATGACATAATTTGATTTAGCAAAAAGAAGCTTTCTGGTTAGCGCTGATTGCTGATTTTATGCATTTGAGTAAATGTTACCAAAAATCCGGCCATGAATGAGCAACAGATGGAGAAAACACAACCAAATAAACCTGAAGAAGGATCCGTCACAATATTTCTGTGTTAAATCTTTACATCTTCACCCTGATGTCTGGGAACACCCGCTGGGTTCATGTCCCCGTCTACTTCTATCTCTACACACAGGCTACCAACAGCATTGTGGTCCTGCCCTTATGGCCTTCAAGTCAGCGGACGTGCTGATTACCCACAAGACCTTGACACAAGACAAATCTTAGCGCTTTCATCTGTGCCGGTGGGTCACCTCGCAAAGCCTTGTTACAGGATTGGTGCTCGCCAATTACCACAATTAGCTTCTGGCAAGCTGCCGAAGGCATCACATGGCACCGGCTTTGCACTGATGGTACCTGACAAGCCTGCAGAGCTGTCATGGTTGTTGGATGGACAGGAAAACAAAGAGAAAACAGACGGACTGTGTTGTGTGTACCTGTCAGTGACAGAATAAGCACACACATTTTTGGTGAAACAGTCCAGCGCGCAGTGGAAAGAAGCCTTTTACACCACTACTAGCAGTATCAGGCAGTAAAAAAACACGACAATAACGATATTATGGTACAGCAAGGTAACAGTCCTGAGGAAGCTTTGGTTGTGCAATGGACTCGTTAAGTTTTACTCTCAGTTTTTATAAAGCTGCGCAGTCATATATCCTTAGCTGTCGTTTGCCTTTTAAGAGAGGGAGGTTTTTTTTTCTTCAGGCCTAGTTCTCTTAATGTTTTATCCAGAATGCTCCCATGTCTCATGTCTTCTGTGGAGATTAAAAAAACAAACAAAAAAAAAACAGTGGCAAATAAAATAGCTTTTTGGGGGGAGGTCCAACCCATGCAAGGCTTCCCCGCTTTAACGGACAGAAATGGGAACAGTATAGAAGGACATCTGAATGTGGTTGTGCATGAAGGAATGCAGACAGCAAAACACAAAGGGCAGCAAAACATATCAATGTGATTAAATCTGCAACAGCAATATAGGGGAAAAAAAAAGCTCAGCTATCAAAGTCACTTTGTGGTCATAAACTTCCACATCAACTACTTATACTAAAAAAAAAAAAAAAAAAAATGGTGAAGTGGGTGATAATCCTGAACCAGATGGCTGCCAAGTAGGTACTCAAAAAATCTTGGGACAGAAGAGGGCTAACAAATACAGCGAACATATTTGGTGGTCGCTGTTTCCTATCTCTCCTAAGCTAGAGAGCCACTATAATGTTTATGTTAAGATTAGCTACATACACACACAAAAAAGGGCTGCTAAATTCTACAGAATCCAGCATACCTATCACTTTGTGCTACATAAAAACTGTGCAAAACTGTGGCCTGGATACAATTGGTGTACTGAAAAGGGGGAAAAAAAAAAAAAAAGCCCCAGACGATGGGCAGAGAGATAAGCAGAAGGGGAGGTCTGGGGCACTGACGTTCTGCCACAGAGCCATTCTCATTTGCAGCTTTGTGTTTCCTTAGCCCTCTCGCTTTTCTTTAGCCCAGTCACAGTGTAAACTCTGTGCTTGGCTACACTGAATATCTTAGGTAACACTGCTTGAGATCAGTATCTCCTCTCAAAACAAGAAGCCAGGAAGTGTTCCGTCTGTCTTTATCACAATTCACCCAGCACTGTGGTTTTCCTCTTCACATCAAATCCACTCTTTATGGTTTCCTTCTTTGTGCAAGTTACTTTTTTAAGCCTTTCCAGCTGAGGATAGTAAAGGAGAGCGAGCCCACAGTGTCTGCGTGTGTGGGTATCTACTTGTGGTTTATTCGGAGTGTAGCTACATTCCTGAGGGTGAGCAGTGAATTGACCACATAACATTGTGGTGTGTGCGTGTGTGCGCGCGCGTGTGTGTGTGTGTGTGTGTGTGTGTATATAAAACACAATGAGGAAGGAGATTATATTGAAAAAGACTGTTGATGTAAAACTGTTTGATTTCCACGGGTGCATGCTTGCATGCATAAATGAGTACATCCGCACAGCTGCTCATGGATGGGCGTGTTGCAACACACCTTGTCTGACAACACTCAGACGCATCTGGAGGTCTTGAAGGAGAGACAAGTTAAAAGGAGGACTTAATTATCTGGCCTGAATACCAAAGAAAATCTAATGAAAACATTCCCATCTCCTCCTCTCCTGCTCTTCCTGTCATGTCACTTCTCTATGAAACAAGTAGATGTTTGCCATCCACATTAAAGTCTCTAAATAAAGAGCGCCCCAAAACACCATATCATCAGCTATTAATTGCACTGGGAAAGAGCCTTTACAAAGAAAGGAAAAACAGTGACCTCAATAAACTGTACTGCAAAACTGTGATTTATGTCAGTGAAACAATAATCAAAGAGAGGAAGCTGAAAATGCAACCTTTTCTCATTATGTCATTATGTCCAAAACTGGTTTCAAAACAGCTCTGTGGGATTTTTATGCTCTGTAATCACATCAGATGGACCACCTGAAACAGTTGCTCCATACCTGGGGTGTTTTGGGGTGTCCTGAAATAATCAGACATGAGACGCTGCTAATTCAAGTAGTTCCTGATAGTTCAGAAGGCTTTAATAAATATATCAATTCACATTAAAATCATCTAGCTTTTCCGTAAAGGGTTGATTATTAATTTAAACTAAGCAGACTGTGTTGGCACCAGACAAAGACTGCTCTTAACCAGTGTCTGTTTTAGTAAAATGTACTGTACTACAGCAGAGGTTGTGCACTCTCCCACAATAATTAACATTAGACTGCGATAAAGGCAAAATGTTTAGGTTGATATCATTAATTTTATTAATATTTGAATATTTATTTACAGTGTTGCAGCTGCATCATATTCCCCTTAAGCTTATTTAAGCCGACAAAGAGGTTGAAACAGCATCACTCTGCTGTTGTTGATTGCATGGTGAATGAAAAAGGCAAAACTACTTTTTGCATCCAGCCCCTAGAACACACTGAGAACCACTATATGATATATTTAAAAAAAAAAAAAAAAATAAAAAAAAAACAAGGCACCAAAAAGCATTACAGCGTCAGAATGAGTGAATTCTGGTGTGGTCAATACATTCTAGCCAGACATAATGGTATAAATGCATCGGTCTTATTCTAAGATCGCACACAACATCTGATGTTTACTCCTCCCACAGTGGATGTAAAAAGTTTGTAAAAATAGTCACTTACCATCTGATTTTTAAAAATATATTCATGATCTGCCTCGTCTGACCTCAAAAAAAAAAAAAAAAAATAGCAGCTGGAGTTAAACTTGAGGTCTTACATGGGTGGTACAGCTGACCAATACCTCAGTAGCTCAACTGTCTCTTCCAAATTGTGGTGCTGTGCATTTGTCATCTAAAAGTAAGTGTAGCAAAAACAGTTTTATGACTCTGCAGCTTAACAATGAATAAATCCATGTGTTGTTTCACAAACTGTTACAAATAACTGTGCAACAATAGTAACATGTCTGCATGTCAGCACCTGAATGCGTGGTTTGCTTTAACCGGATCAGTCAGTCAAGAGCAGTTTAAACGGTGGTCTGTTGGCTTTGCATCATCCTGCTTTATCACTTCACTAAGTCCCTTAAAAAGACAGTGATCCCACAGCTATCATCCCAGAATACTGCTGCCTCATTTCCTTCCTGTCTCTATAGCTTTTTGTCATTAGTCAAAACACCTCATTTATTTGCAGCCAAAAGAGATAAACTATTAATAACACAGATAATCATCTATTTCTTTGTGACATCTTTGAGCCATCAGAGAAAATAATATGGATTATGGATTATATGGATTTTAGCTGGATGTTTGATAAATGAAATCAGTGTAAAGATGTTCATCAACTTACTAGAAAGAAAAAAAATCTTTTTCTTGCCCAAAAGTCAAAACTTGTTGACAATTCAGGTTTAATAAAAAGTCAGAAAACTACAGTAATACATATTTAGAGGTTTTAGCTCATTCTTAAGAAATTAAATGGAGAGTTGTTGCTACCTTGTAAAAAAAAAAAAGAAACAAACAAAAGTAACCTATCATGGCAGTTTTCCACCAAGATGCCACACATTTGTGAAAGGGCGCAGTCTGGGTCTTGTTCCAACATTCAGATTGAGCCCTGGAGACAGGTAGCATTGTTCTCTTACTGTCAATGAAAGCAGTGCCTTGAAAACATGGTGCATAAAGACTTAAAGAAATCTTTGGGCAGTGAATTACAATTAGAATATTACTTTATAAAAATAAGGATATCACTGACTGCACTGGTAGAAATTTTCTATGCCCTTCTATATAATAACGATACACACACTTGGACTTATGGAAATAACAGAGTTCAAATGAAAGAAAGCATATTGGTACAAAAATGTACGGATACAGATCAGTCCACACCAAAAGCAAGCAAAAATGCGCTGTGCAGAAAAGGCATGCTCGTACTACTACTACTTGTCTGCACCTGCTTGAATGTGAGTGAGCCAGCCTTACATTTTCATTTTTAAGATTTGCATATAGTGCATGTGCACACGTGTGAATCAGCACATCTTTCAGATTTGCTGCACCGCTCTACCTCCACTCAAGTGGAAAGGCACCCTTCACCCCCCAATTTCCCTACAGCATATTCACTGTCTTGATGGTTCCCAGTCAAGATCCACCCCTGAAGCCCTTCCTCCAAAAAAAAAAAAAAAAAAATCCTTCAGGAGGTCAACAGAGAGATTAAGACCCTTCAAATGGGGTCATGGAGATCAATGATCAAACAGAACGCCAGGGACAGACCCCATACCCCCACTCCACCCACTTTATTTCAGAAAGCCTGATAATAGAGACAAAAAGGCTGGCTAACAATTACTTCCCTACACCGTGACCCAGCCACCCTCTTAATCTCTGGCGGTGGCCTCACCTATAGCTGTCACTGAAAGTTCCACCAATCAGGGATTGGAACATGTCTATTTGGTGTGAGTCTCAAATATGAGCAAAAAAATGCAAGTGAGGGCAAAGAAGATGGGATCAAACAGTAAGAAACACAATTTGTCAGCATAAACATTTTAAATAAACTAATGCAATTCAGCAAAATGCAATAAGGGGCTTTTTCAAAATGAGCTTTCCACAAACCTCTTTACATGGGAAGAAAAATTTGTTGGTTGTGGGGTTTCTATCATTGTGTGAGCCACATTCCTGGGGACCACAGGAGAATAGAAACTGGCTGCGAAGAACCCCACTCAGCTGTGGGGTTGCTGAGGATGTTCCCTGCAGAAAACTTGCCTCCCACTGAGTTATAGCTTTTCACATACTGGAGTGGGTTCAACATTTTTAGGAGGAGAAGCAGCATACTTGGATTGTAAAAGCATGGAAAAGAAGACATCAAATAATAAATGACCCAAGCTTTAGCAGGCCATAAGACATACCCAGTGGTTGCATCTTTTACCAAAAAGCAAGGTTTGCATAGAACTCCAGTTGTGTAGAAAGCCCACTGCTACAGATTTCTAAATGAATTTTGCCAGTTAAGCTTTGACAGTTTATAACCAGTCTGTCACCACAACGATCTGAATGAACTTTTTTGTATAACCATGTATGTATAGACAAATGATTAAAAGTAAAAGAAGTGAACATAAAATAAGAGACGGGCCAGCGATTCAGCAATAAAGCCAAGAAACAAATTTACACTGTGAGTGATAAATCGGTAAAGATCCACATATATTTTGATTTTTATCTCCTTTAATAGCTGGAATCCCTCTACAGACTTGGAATTTCTTTAAAAAATAAAAATAAATCTGTGAAATCTATGCAATGCATATGCAAAGTTTCACTTGAACACTCATCAGATGGCATTTCACAATGTGTTAATTTTTTTAGTCATCCTCTTGCAGCATGTCTCTCATTTATACATATGAATAATTTACAATGTAGAATACATATGCAAAAAGGGGGCACAATGCCCAATGGCAAAGCAGGATTTCCACTTTTTCCCATTAGCTTATTGCAAAACTCATCCAGTCGACAATTTTTCTATCAAACTGTATTTCAGACAAAGAAATCACGCACTCACAAACCAATATATTTCAAAGAAACTGAATGTGTCTGGATAGGTTTATGGTTACAGTATTATGTGGTTAGGAAAAATAAGAAAGTTTGTGGGGAAGCATACTGGTTAACAGAAGCCGTCACTCTGTGAGAGGATTTCCCCTTGACCCACTGTAGAAAAAAAAAAAAGCATGTTTATATAGGTCTTGATAACAAATGGGAAAACGTTCTCAGATTGGCTTGTGATTGTATCAACAGCATTTAGGAGCAGCCAAAAGAAAATATTCTTCCAGTGAAATGTACTCCTTTAGGATCAACTGAAGGCAGAAAACATGGCACATATAATGCAATGTCTGCGTCAGCGTGCCCGCCGGTGTCTCGGTGAATGTGTATGTCTGCCAGCCAATCGATGATTAATCATTGTTTGCATGCTGGTTGGTGAAAAATCTGTCAATGTCTGTGTCCTCCTTCGTACAGTTTTGATCTTCTAGAAAGAAAGGCAGGTTGGAGGATTTTAATTTTTTTTCAATTAATAATTAACAAAAGGTCAAAAAATTTAATTTCTTCCATTACAAAATGCCCTTCAGTCGCACAGTCTTGATGCTTGTGCAACTGATGTCTGTGCAGTGTAACTGTGTAAACGCAACATCAGATTTAGCATGGTACACTTAAAACAGATGTGCTCCAATTCATACAAGGCCACAACGGGCTCAGAATGAAGACAAGCATAGTGGACTCTTCAGGTCTGGATTCACTTGGAGTTTGAGTGTATGAGTGTGAGTGAGTGAGTAAATAAGGGATTGAGAGTGTGAAAAAGAGAAAGAAAGAGGATAGGAAAGAAAATGAAAAAGACAGTATGGTGTGTGTGTGTGTGTGTGTGTGTGTGTGTGTGTGTGGGGGATCCTATTCAATCATCTGGGAAAGTCGAGCCCAATGTTTCAGCGCCTCTGTCTTCAATCCTGCAGGGGAACCTTTCTCATAGCTCCCAAAGTCAGATATTGCAGCCTGCTCCTTCTTCCTCTGTTTACCAGATTTTTTGTGTTAGTTCCCACACCAGGCATCATGACTTAGTCCAGACCTCCACTGGTTTTCCCCACTCTTCATGTGCTGTATCATTGGTTTTTATTCCTACTTCTGTCTCTTCTTCAGAATGGAACCAAAAAACACCTCTACCAATATCCACAACACTGATAGCATTTTCTAAAACAACAGCACCTCGTGGATGCATTCCATTACGCCCTGCCATCCAAACAGGCTTGCTTTGTTGAGGTGTTATATCAACAGGGTGACCTCCCCTCTACACCTCCCTAGCTTCCTTGGGCCCCCCAATGGCAGGAGATTGATGTCAACAAGGAATTTTATCCCATGTTTCCTTCTACCTCCTCCAGACCCACCCTGCTCCCAAAAACACTTGCTCCAGCACAGAGGTCCTCAGTCAGGCCTTAACAGGCTGGCTAAGCTATATTACCCCATTGCCACCTTCTCTCACCCCTTGCTCCAGCAGTGTCAGAAACACCCTTAGTCACTAATGTGAAACCATAAACAAGGAGTGCCCCAGAAAACAGCACTAACAAATGCAAGTATGTGTGTGTGTTAAGGAAATGATCCTTGCTCTGTCAACAGTGTGGTTGCTGTGAGAAAAGGGTCAACATGGAGACGTCATTTGTGTATAGTGTCATCGCCAGAAAAGCTGCCAATAGAATTCAGACTGACTACATTTGAAACTGTTTCATGGGTGGTGCTTGTCAAACATTCACAAGAAGCAAGAATCTGCAATGCAGCTGCTGTCTTTGGAGGTTTGTAGCATTCAAATGGAAACCTGCTGCAGGAGTAAGGGGTCTGCAATAGGACCTTTACAAAATCCAATCCATGGCCCAATATAAATCTGCAACATTACTTAATTTTATTCATCTGTGGCCCTAATCTAATATTGCAATCTAGATCACAGACCTGCAATGACAGATACGTGAAACATGTTTTCTCTACAGGCTTCAAACAACAGCTGTAACATCATGAAATGTACACTCACAGGACACTTTGTTAGCTACACCTGTTCAACTGGCTGTTAACACAAACATCTAATCAACCAATGACATGGCAGCAGCTCAATGCATGTCAGCATGAAGATGACCTACTGAACTTCAATCAGAGCATCAGATTGAGGAAGAAAAGTGATTTAAGTGACTTTGAACGTGGCATGGTATTTGGTGGCAGATAGACTGGTCAGAGTATTTCAGAAACTGTTGATCTACTGGGATTTTCCCGCACAACTGCTAGTGTATACAGAGAATGGTCTGGGAAAAAGAAAATATCCAGTGAGCAGCAGTTCTTACGGCAAAAATGCCTTGTTGTTGTCAGCGGTCAGAAGAAATTGGCCAGACTGCTTCGAGCTGATAGGAAGGCAACAGCAAGTCAAACAGCCCCTTGTTTCAGCCAAGGTATGCAGAAGAGCATCTCTGAAAACGCAACACATCAATCTTTGAAGCAGATGAGCTACAGCAGCAGAAAACCACACCAAGCGCCACTGCTGTCCGCTAAAAAAAAAAAAAGGAAACTGAGGCTACAATCCGCACAGGCTAACCAAAATTGGGCAACATAAGACTGGAAAATGTTGCCTGCCCTGATGGGCCTAAATTTCTGCTGTGACATTCTGATGGTAAGGTCAGAATCTTGAAAGACTGGATCAATGCATGAGTGGTTCAGGCTGGTGGTTGTGCTACACTGGTGTGGGGGATATTTTCTCGGCACACTTGCAGCTCCTTAGCACCAACTGAGCATCGTTTAAACACCACAGTATATTGAGTATTGCTGCTTACCACATCCAGCCCTTTATGACCACAGTGTCCCCATCTTTTGATGGGTGCTTCTGGCAGGAAAATGCACCATGGCACAAAGCTCAGATCACCCAGAACTGATTTCTTGAACATGACAAAAGTTCACTGTGTTCAAATGGCCTCCACAGGAGCTGGATCTCAATTCAACAGAGCACCTTTGGGATGCGGTAGAACGGAATGGGAAGGATGCATCATGGTTGTGCAGTTGACAAATCTGTCATCACAACTGTGTGATGCTATCATATCAACATGGACCAAAATCTCTGAGGGATGTTTCCAGTATCTTGTTGAATCTGTGTCACACAGAATTAAAGCATTTCTGAAGGCAAAGGGGGGGTACAGCAGCCACATTATTAAGTACACACCATCCCTTTGAAATGAATATGGGTCATGGGCACCAAAGGCTCGCTGACTGGCACAGGGCATGACGGCTGGCCCGTGTGATCTGATTACAGATGGGAGGTGAGACGGCACAATTTTGTGAAAATCTTAATTTTGGCTACGACAGGAAGTTGTCAGAACACACATGCATCACATCTTGCTGCCTCGCTACAATCTGGTGAGGGTGCCCATCCTGAATCTGTCCACTGCCTGAGGTGCCTATGACAGGCATATAAGAACTGGACCACGGTTCACCCTTCAGGTTATATACTTACTTTTCACTTGCATCAGAATGCTTAATAAATAATGGTTTATCACAGAAAATATAACTTCCTTTAGTCTTAAAATATGCTTCCATATCCATTTACTGATGAAGATCCACTAACTAGAACCACTACTGTTAGAACCTTGGGAGAAATGGAAAAACTCCAGGATGAGACTCCTGTGGATACTGAACGAATGTTTAGTTAACATATAGAGTTTTTCCTCTTGGGCTTTCTATTTCCACAATTTTCCCATTATGTTGTCAAAGATCTTTAGCTTCATATAGAAAGAAACAAAAGGATCTTTAACAGTTGGTCTAAAATTTTGTTTTGTTTTACGCAGAGATTATTTATGAGTCACTGAACATTAAGCTCCTTCAGTGACAAGGCATGAGTCAGATATGTGCACACAGGCATGGCAACACTCATAATGACCACAGAAATCAATGCAAACACACACACACAAAATCGCACATAAAATATATATATATATTTTTTTGGTATACAAACTGGATTAACTGCTATGAAAAATCCTGAAAAAATATATTATTAAACCATAAGAATAATTCAATTAAATATTATCCGTCATCAGTGACAGCAGATTCCAGTACTTGACATTAATCACTAACCTGTCACATTTTCTAAACAGGATGTACAAATACACAAGCATCTGTATGTTAAACAGATGTATCCCTACTACAGCAGTAAGTTAAACAATTGGGGTTTCTTGTAATACATAATTAACTGAAGTGCATGCATAACAAAGGCAGACACAGTGTGACAAACACACACAGAACAGCAGCATGGAAAATGTTCAAATCCCCAGTGACATAGTATCAAAACAATTGCATCAATACTAACACCAGCTTCCTCAGCCAACCCTGAACAACTAGTTTTATGTAATTCATTCATGATGAACTAAAATAGCCCTTCCAACAGGGTGCAAAAAAGACCTTTAGGCGACTTTTATCCAACCCCTCCATCCCAATAAGTCAGTCTCACGTGTCATCAGTGTTTGCAAACAGTTCAGCAAAATCAGAAACTGATGACTGACTGATGAGGACACATCACGCTAAGACCGTTCAGAGAGTATGGAAAGGCCACAGGCTTAATTAATCTGCTATGTTATTAGGGCCAACAACGGGACCAGTGTTGATGCGCTTAAAGCAAGCAGTTGCCATTTAATTTATCAATAAGTTGAGTGTGTTTCCGTGACTATTGTGGCTCATGCTCAAGTGCATTCAATCCATACTAATTAGTTACATTAAGTTAAACTGATTCAGGTGGAGCTGGGCTCCAGAGTGCAACCAAAAATCTGTATTGTGTCTAAAGGTTTTCATTAGTTGCCTGACATGTACCAGGTCTGCTTGTATAGCTTTTTTTGTGTGAGTGCTCCATTGCAGACCGCTAAATGTTTGCTCTGTGTGTTGCTGCAGCCGATTCTTTCATTACTTTCTGCTGCAAACACCCGCTCACTGCTCTGTTAAACTGAACTCCTGTTTCACGCACTTTGACTCAAAGGTGTTTCAAAATTTGAATCATTGCAGCTTGGTGTTCGATTCCTGCGTCATGACACTGAGTACTGATTGCATTTGTGATGTCTGTTCATGGTGGCTTAGCCAAGCCTTTTAAAAAATCATGTATCTAATTAGAGACAGTGTGTGTGTGTTTTTGGATGTTCTAATGTTGTTCATGAACAACTCAGGTGTGACTCCATTTGGAAGATGCAAACCTGTTGCACCAGTAAATATGAATGCACCAGTAATACAAAATAAATCTCCCTGCTGCTAGCTCAGAGGTCATTGCCTGGGTTCAAATTAAACACCTGTAAGGGATCACTATGTCTCAAATCATCGTCCTCATAACAGCACAACACAAAGGTCTACTGGTTACACTTAGTACTCTGGCACCAAAAGCTATGCTTTGTTTCTCAAATTACCTGCTTGTGCACCTAAATGAAAATTTCTGCTGAACAAGTCAGACATTTCCAAAAGTTCTTGAGTTCTGGGGCCCAGCAGAGTGACATCTTTGCTTCAACCACAATTATTTTTAGTCACAGAATCCACCTTACAGCTTATCCCCCTTTTCATTTCCCACAGCAGATTTCGATCACTGACAAGCAGCAACACTGGTGGTCCAGGCTAGGAAATGATGGCCTTCTCTCTAAGCATCCATGTTTGTTATCCTTTAAAACCATAAAATATCCCCTAAACATGATGTACATGTGTATATGTCTGTATGTGTGATTTTGTGAGTTAGATTCCAGATTTTAAAAATATATGGCACTGGTATATATATATACTGCTTTTCTACTCTAACTGAGCACTCCAAGCACTTTTTACTACAAGCCTCATTTACCCAGTCAGACACACACATTCATACAAGTGTTTTTTTCTATACCTAAGCACCTTGTCTAACATTTGCGCACACACACTTTCACTCTGATGGATGCGTCAGGGGCAACTCAGGGTTCAGTATCTTACCCAAGGGAACACCAACATGCAGACTAGAGTAGTCAGGGATCAAACCACAAACCTTCCAACTGGTGGACGATCCGCTCTACCTCCTGAGCCACAGCCACCCCACATTTGTAGTGAGCACTGCTAGCTATGACATCCTGCATCTTACCCTAAGGCTCCTTCTGTGAGGGAAGGAGAGCAAGAGGAAAACAAAGATATGGAAAAACACTGAGAGGGAGAGGTGAGTTAGAGTTTCCTGATTGTTTTGTATTTTATCCCTGACTCACAAGCAGTGATCAGCTTTGTCCCAAGGCGAGGCAGTCACTAGAGCTGTACTGGGTTAAATTAAAATCATTATTATCTGATATATAATACATTTATTCTCCCTTGCTCTAGTTTCATTTCACAGCTCCACATACAACCAACACTTACAGCACAGACATATCTGGGTGTGAGTGTGCACACGCACACACAAGTTCATGCTCGGACTTTGGCGTGCTTTGAAATTAAATTTAACAGGAGGATATTTCTGACTGTTGGAGTGATTTTAAATTAGAGCGTGACGTGACTGTGCATTTGGAAAGATGCAAGTTTATCTCACCTCCTTAATTTCTTTCCCAAACAAAAACGAGAAAAAGGATGGCATGATGAAGAGTAAGGAAGAGGCAGGTAAAGTCCTGTTTTGTTTTGTTTTACATTTAGGCCACACATTGTGCTTTGTGGCGGGCGGAGTTTTCAATTCCAGATTATTTTCCGACCACAAAACTGAGTCTAGCCTTTCACTGGGGACCAAACTGCCTTGGGAGATCAAACTTCAGGTGTTGTCTCCAACAAAGCTCCTCGAGCCAACACTCCACCACCACAATAAATAAACAAAAACTAAAATAAAATACACAGCATTTCCATAATTATGTTTTACAGTTTTCAATATATGGCAATATGTTAACATGCCAAAAATCATAATGTTGCACGCTGTAAACTGTGTGACGACCCCAATGGGCCTATTGCATAGTAGTAAGTAAGTAATTTCAGTGTAAAAAGAAAAAGCCAACCCATGTACATGAAAATTATTTATATATGAGTGTGTGAATGTGTATAATGAATTATGCAAAATGATGTTTTTCCTGATCAAGTCAGATGCGTAAAGGGCAGTGTTTACATGTGCAAGACAAAGTGAACTTTAAGAGAAATGTGGGAGTGAATAATTAACAACAGCACTGAAACCAAACTGACTTACCTGGTTTGGTGTTCTTGCTGCAGGCTTGTCCTGGTGATTGGCAAGGATGAGAAAAGGCAGTGTGCAGAGCTGTGGGTGCTGCAGAGCTGAGTGGAGCTCATTACGTGCTGCCTCAAGATCCTCATCTGATGATGCGCTATCCAGTACAAAGACTACACCCTGTGATCCTTGATAGTAGCGACTCCAATACTTCTTGATGTTGTCAGCTCCTGTAGACAGATGTGACGGTATTAAATGTAGTCACTGTTAGAACTCGTTATTAAAAAGTACAACACTTATAACTGTTACCTTTGTAAATAACCTTGCTTGAAAACAAAATATACTTTGGTATTAAATGTATGCCAACACTCAAGTATCTAACTAATGGACTATGGAACCTGCTTGGTATAAAACCAAAACAATCAATTTCATGACAGTTTCATGTCACTTTCTCTACAGGTTAAAGTCAAGGCTAATTTACAAATGCCATCTTCTCAGTGGATTAGTTAGTCATACTGAGACTAAATTGATATTAAATGTATGGTGAAAAATAAAGTCGCTTTTTGTGTACCAAAGAGGAGACGTGTACTCAGAATGATTCAGTTCACAGCAACATTACTCGTGTGGGTAATCTGAGGAAGAGACCTACATGCTCACAAATGAGTTAGTAATGACCACCACCTCCCATTCTTTCTCACACTGACAGCACGGGCAGGCTTGTAAAAAGGTAATAAAAATAGATTTACAATAAAAAAATATTTTCTATTATTTTCATGACAAAGTATCATACTACCTTAATTAGCATTTATTTTCTACCAATTTATTGAACACAGAGAGATTTTTCTTTAATTCAAACTTGCATACACTATATGGCCTACCATTGCCTTCTTGCAATGGTAGCATCCTCTAACAGTACCAACCTCAAATTCATTGAGCTCTTTAGAACGACCCATTCTTTCAAGATGTTTTTAAAGGCAGACTGCATGGCTAGGCGCTTGATTTATTATACCTGCAATGGGACTGAAAACACCTGAATTCAAAGATTAAGAGGTGTGGCCCATTACATTTGTCCATATAATGCAGACCACTGCACGGCCCTCAGGCCACATCCGGCCCTTTAGTTGTCCCTGACCGGCCTATGTGAGGTTAATGGGAAATAAGGATGCAAACATAAATAAATCTACATCACGCAGTTTGACACATTTCAGCCACTCTTTGATAAACTCCCGATCTGAGAATGGCTTACTAATTTTGATGCTTTTATTTTGAAGGCTATTTTTAAAAATTTACACACATATGTATGTGCAAGTGAATGCACCCTCACTGTAAATGTTTGATGGATGTCGGTTTGCTAGCCCTGAAAAACGTCAGCTCACATTAAAGGCTGATGCAGAACGTAAACTTTTTAACAATACTTGGACTTTGAAGTATTTAATACTGAAGTCAGAGGTAAAGTCGTGTGCGTACTTGGTAGAGGGCAGTTTGAATCGCCATTATGAGACTAAACAAACAGAGAAATACAAGAACTTGACTGATGTAGAGTTGAAACAATAATTTGTAACAACAATTTGTTGCACGTTTGGAGGAGCAGAAGAATGGACATGGTGACATAGGCCACCACACAGCTGTCAGATGGTTCAGCCTGTGCAAAGAGCTAAAATCTGAACCTGACTTTAATGAACTTTTCAAGCCCTAAACAGACTAGATTTCTCTCACTGAACAAGAAAAAGGATCTGAAAAACTGCAGATGATGAAATTAAACTACAAGCAAAATAGCAACAGCCCTTTGTATAAAGTTCATCTTTAATATTTTGCAAAAACATGAACATTTTGTTCAAAATTGTTTCGAATAGTGATAAAATCTTGGCATTTTTACTAAGTCTTTTTCACATTTTCATAACTCAACTGTAAAATCTACTCTAATAGTAGCAGTTTATTAAAATTAAGTCAATATTAATCATTTAATATTGAGCAGAAGTGAGTTCAGCTTATTGGTGTGACCCTCCACAAGAGTCCCAGTTTCTCACGCGGCCCCTTGGGAAAATTAAAAGCCCTCCCCAGATAGTGTATCGTTCATCATTTGTCATCTTTGATTTCTTTAAAAAAAAACATCTTAGACAAACACTTAACACAGTTTATTAATTATGGCACTGACTGTTGGATATTCGCTTTGAGAAATCAGTTGAGGAGACAGAAGCACTTGAGACTTGAGAGTCTAAATCACACTTGATAATAAATTAAACAAATAAACACACACATTTTCAATTAAGAAAAACTTCTGTCCAAAGCTAAGTTGCTCAGACGTCAATCCAATCCCACCCACTGCCTTGATCATAAAGTATGATGTGTGAATACTGGACTTACTAAAATTTTTCGTGACAGGCTAATTTACAATCTCCACTAAACACACGCCTGCTAAAAATAATAATCTCAAACAGCAGTGTCGAAGTAACAAACAAGAATCAACCTGTTATGTATTAGCGCTGCAACACAAAGTCTGGTCTGATGTCTGAATAGTTCAACAACTTCAGTGCCCATTTGCAAGCCCATCTACACCATTTCTTTGTGCCTTTGTAATTATAGCAAAGTCGACTCATGGGTGGCACACCTCACAGCAAGAAAACACGCGTGTTCGGTTAAACTGCGATTCTAAATCGACCATGGATGAGACATAAAGAATGTGCCTAATGGTAGAGAACAAAGCATTGTGCGAATGTATGGTTACATGTGGCTTGTAGCTGAAAGACTACAAAAGCACTATATAAATGCTTTTTTTTTTTTACTCACATTTTATTCCAAACAAACAAACCAAACAAATGTTTTTCTTAAGATCAGTAAGGAGTAACCACAATGACTGATTTCACCCTCTCACTCAGCACAAACTGTGATATCTACTATCCTTTCATGCCACAGTCCTTAAGCATTAGGAGCTCTCCCCGTTTCGTGAAATAAGGAAATTAATTTTAACTCACTGAATCCAAACTGAACACATCTGCTGATCCTCATGAGGAAAGTATGATAAGGAAAGTACAAATTTTCAACCAAAATTTTAAACAAGAGGAGTTTAGTTTTACAAATTCAAAGCACAAGTAATGGTTGGCATTTTGCCTCAGTAAGTCCCTTTCTTATGTGAAATACACAAGAGGCTGAAGCTGCAACAACACTTGCAGCTTGAAGAACAACTTTACTGCTTGACCACAGTGTTTTGGCCTGTAGCTTTCATCACATCCTCAATGTATGGAGCACTTCACATTAGAAACAGGATAGTTGTTTTCTGATTTTACACTGGTAAATATAATTAACTCAAACGAATACTGACATTTCCACATGTTTCCTGTGAACAAGTATTAAATGTCGGTCCTACGTGTGTACTCATGCAAGTATGTTCACTTGCTTTTAGAAGACGTACTTTCTCTGGTTAAAATTATCCCTCCCCGTCTGGTGAGGTTACTTCCTTTGCAATCTTGTGAATTGTTATTTTGTTACAGTTGCTCATAGTAAGTTAATTGCCAAGAAGTGACGAACTGTGAGGCTGGCAAATGTTTAAACATCACGAATTGCTCTCAGTGACATTTACCTCCTTTCCCTCATGCTCTCCCTCCCTTCTTTCTTTCCTTCCTCCCCCACTCTTTCTACTCACACCTCTCACTGGAGTGGAAAGCTATCAGACAAAGTGGCACTTGAGAGATTGACTAGGAAGCTTCTCTCAACTTTGCCTGGAAATGGTGGAATGTCTGTCATGTCTCGTCGGATCTTGTTGGCAGCTTCTGCCACCTATTGGTCTGCAAGGAGGATTTGCAAACATGATGTCATGATTCTTGGAGGAAGTTACTCATTTCATTAATTTAAAAAAAAATCCAGACCTCTTTTTTTTTTTTGCTTGTTTTTCTCTCTTCTTTTTTTTGCCAACTTTCATTCATCACTTTTGTTTACATCCTATAAATATAGAATGATAATAATTTAAAAAAACATGTTTTATGGTTTTAGACTGCAGTCAGATACAACAAGCTGGAAGCTGTACCACGAGGAGTTAAAAATAGCAGGTCAGTAACAGTCATGACTCCTACTGAACTTGTCAAGTCTTGACTCATGAGCTGGACTGCTTCTTGCCTTACTCATTCAATATGCAAAATTTGATAAAAGTAACATTAAAATGACTGCCTTTAGCATGACAGATTTCCTGGCTGAACGTGAGAAATTACAAGTACAGGCAATCAGTTATAAATTAAGGCTTTGTATTCAGCCCATTTAAAGAATCTCACTTTGTATAGTCAAATCTTGTGGTGTGTTTTGCTGGATGCAACATGATTTAAGTTACAATTGGCTTCTTTTTTTCTTATTTTTTAAAAAATGTGCAACATAACATTGTGTCCATTCAAAATCTTCCCTTTCAGGAATTGTGCACTTTAGGTGACTTCAACAATGCAGTGATGAAACAGACAGGACAGCTGATGGTGGTAGCATTACATTTACAAATGATCCAAGCTGTTCTTTTAATTGTTGTGCCCAAACATCCGTGTGCGACCAATGTGCATGAAGATAGTCATGCAATTTAAAAGGCGAGAGTGTAACCCAGGCAGTTTTCAGTAGTATAATTTACAAATGTAAATGCTGAACACCTGATAGACACTACAATTCATCAGCGTTCCCTGAACACCTCATATGAAGCCAACTGGTTGTTATGACAGCATAACAGACAGAAACAAGCCCATAACAAGGTTTTTTAAAGAGAAAAGTCATAAGGATGCATTTACTGAATGGCGTGCATGTGGATGTGTGTAATAAATACAAAAACCCTGAAGTGGGCCTGAGGACAAAAACACATGTTGGCCAGTAAAATAATCAAATGGAGGCTGGCCTTGTCTCAGCCACTTGCTCTGACAGACACAGGAATTAAGTAGCTGGTGGGCATCACTGTATTTATTCTTAGCGTGCCCAAATTTGATGGCAGCGTCACACAGGTTGGCGGTGGTGGGTACTGTAGCTGAAATTACAGATGTTCTCTAAACACCTCGACTGTTTTGATTTCAAAACTTCTGAAAATTTACACTGGGGAAAAAGCTTCGTTGTGAGTCTGATGTCAGAGTCGGTTCTCTGGAATTAAATGGCTAAATAACAGATCTGAGCTGCTTACTCACCAAAAAAAAAAAAAAACAACAAACACTTTTATCTTACATGGGGCTGAAGCAAGGCATGCACTAACTCATTCAATGTACTGCATAAAATAATAAAAGATATGAAAGTATGCATGGTTTGAGGTCTGGGACACACGAATCTTACATTTATGCCACTCAGACCTTAAATCGTAATTATAGTGTATAAGCTGTGTTTTTGTATGCATCTGATGATTCATCGCACACGCACAGCTAACTGCTACAGGACACGTATGTGAAAGTTATCAGGCATTACTAATGCAGCCCATAAAACATCATTATACTCTTTATCCAAAGTTAGATACTGACAGCGAACTTCCATAGAGGTTTTTGAGCTTTTGAATTTATGGGAATTTCATAGCTTTTAGAACTGAAAAGGTCAGGTGATTAATTAGTCATCATTACTGGCTTAGGCAATCATTTCATTATTTAACTCACAATTCTGAACTACAAACATTGCTCCAGCTTTTCATGTGTGATACTTGCATTATATAAATTGCCTGTGGGCAAAACTTGGGTTTGAAGATATTCCAAAAGGTATTTTTGACTCGTTTTTGTTATTTTAAAGACCAGATGATCACAATTAGTCCATTAATCAAGAAAGAAAAAAAAATCTGTAGATTAGTGGAGAGTAAAAACACTATCTTAACAGTGTTTACTTCATAAAATATTCAGATAACCTTGGTTCAGTAGGACATAAACTAGCCCAGAAGTGGGGTGGATAACATGCACATCCGTTAATTTATTGTGATGTATCTGTTCAAGTTTACTTACATGTGGTACATTTATTTATTTGAAGGATTAAGTGGGGAGACTTGAGAAACAGTGAGGCAAAGAAAAGTTAAACCACACTGCAAAATTTAGATTCAGTTAGTCACGATGTGGGAGAAGCAGATATTTGCTATTTGTACATATACGACAACATGCGCTGATTTTGTGTGTTTGCCTTTTAATTAATGAACAAAAGCAAATGGCAGCAAAATGTCAAGCAGGACATACAGAGCAAAAACTTAAAGCACCTTTAATCCAGGCTCTCTTTCAGTTGTGTTCAATGTGTTCAATTTATGAATTCATCAACAAATTCAAACAGCATGTCGTGGTCTATATTTCAACAATAAGTGAACACAGTTGAAACCCTATACTTCCTTTGGTGTAAATAAGCTTACTGTTGAGATTTGATCTTTTTGTTGTTTGGTATTGAGACAATTTTGGTCTCAGATTTTCTGTCAGACTTAGCAATAACTTATTAAACATTTCGGCTGCACCATTAACAATTTCTGGCAGCTTTTACCTTAAACAAAAGGCAGCATTCGGTCTTTAACTTTTGAAAAAGAAATCCCCAGAAAGCAATCCTCTTTGAAGTCATGCTAGTGCCAGAAACTGAAGAAAACAGTTACAACAGAGTGACGAGAGAGCCCGTTGGGACTGGTGAGGGAAGCTGTTGTAATAAAGTTTGCTTACTTCACTGAGGAATGAGCTGGGCCTGGAACTGGAGTGAGGAGTAAAACACTTCCGCTGTCAACCTATATATCAATCCTTCTCATTTATGCACACAATTAACAACAACTGTCTACAGAAATGCAGCACCGAATATTCTCAGAATATTTGAAATGACTGTGTTACTACGTATACTTGATGTAATAATTTGGCACATGTTGTTGTTTGCAATCACTTGACTGACATTTTTATATGTAATATTTTGGCAGGACTTTCGCTCCTTGGGTGTGTAAAACCCTCGTCTTCAATGGCTGAGCCATTATCATCATGTGTCACTGTAACTGACACAGCTGTTTCTGGCTAAGGAAAAGTAATTTGAGTGGTTCAAAGTGTAATAATCAATCACCAAGTCATTGCTGTTTATATGACACTACCCACCCCTCTTAAACAAACAGTTTCCTGCACTAATGCGAACAAAAAAAATTGTGCGTACGTGAATCTTGCGGGTTTCTGATCTAGAACACACCTTCAAAATAAAATGTTCAGTATTTCAGAAATTTCAGCATCAAGAGCTGGTTGGGCCAGAGCGCTCTGGGCATATGAATGAGTTCCTTCTTATAGTATCTGCGATCTGCCATTTAACCACAATGAACAAGAAGGAAGGCAATATCATTGAGTATGGCTTCAAATAGAGATCAGTTACACTCCAGACTTCAGAACTCCAAAATCAGAACCGTCTGTCTGCCATCATCTGCTTTAAACCCAATGCAAATGATTTTACTGTGGCTGGATCTTTTCCTACACAAAGGAAAAGCTTCTTTTCAGGGCAAATTTACACACACAGTGGTGACATTTGATAGGAATGAGAACCACATTTGGTCAGCAGTAACTACTATGTAGTGTTGTTGTTCTGAGACTTGCTCGGCCTGCTGGTAGTTACAGACAACTGTTAAATTTTCTGTCATGTTAATGCATTTTGCTTGTCTCCCCCCCCCCCAAAGTTCTATGTCCCATGAAACTCCTAGTGCCCGTGTCCATGCCGAGGAACTGTTCTATAAACAGTGGGTTGATCCAGACCTACTGGGGCAGGTTTAGGTGCTCACACTACTTTGTAAGGGTAGATGGAAAAGAGAGAGAGAGAGAAAAAAAGAAGCAGGTCTGGGTAAATGACACCCCTTAACACCAGTAACCCTTCATGCTGAAAAACAACAAGTTGGGAATGACATCCACATCTCATTACTGCCCTATCCTCGTGTGTTACACCACACTGCAGGGTATCTTTTGCATAACAGAGAGATCAGCGACATTGACAAAAACACTTTGTTTTAAATCCCAGGGATGAGAGCAGCCTTCTCTTTCTAGTTCTAAGCTAAAACCATTTAAGTAGCCATGTGGCTACGTAATATATCCCAATACTCTTCCTATTGTTCCCATAAAAACTTTTTTACAAAGATAAAACAAGCCTGAGTGAGTTAGAACAACTACCATAAAAATAGTTAAAAGTACGCAAAAAAAATTAATATGGTATGTTGTGAATCATTCACCGTTTGTGAAGCAGCCTATATGTGTTTAGCCTATATTACCTTCTCTTCACGCTGGAGGTGAAAAACAAAGCGTCTCCTCAGCAGAAATCTGTCTACAAAATACTTCTGCCAACACAATTTAGTTTCCTTTATCGCACACAGTTTTGGCTGCCAGTGAGTACAACATTAAATTATTGGGGACTGCTGACACCAGAAGGTCGCTTCTACGGAGGCAAGAGAGGCAAAAACACTTAAGTACTTTTAATTATATTTATTTGCAGTAATTCTTTTCCTTATCTTACCAACTACACACATAAAAAGTGTATTTTTAATTAGTCAATTTCCACCGACACCTGACAAATGTTGGTGAGTTTATAATTTCACCATGTGCACGGGTGTATGGTCAAAATTGAATAAGTCACTGATCATTATTCAAAGACATAATTAAGATATCATCATCCATTTTTGTGTTTATTATTTTTACTTTTGCAGTATTTTTAATACAACCATCAATTTAATAATTTGAAGAACTAAGGTCTCTTCTGGATTTCTTTTTCCAACTACATCCTAATAACAAATTGCATGCCGCACTTGTATGCATTCACTGGTAAGACCACACACACACACACACACACACACGTTCATCTAGAAATAAAATCTCAAACTTCACACGGTGAATCAGTACTCATTAACTACTACACATTCACTATTGTTGATAATGAAATACTGCAAAGTACTGTAAAGCCTGGTTTCAAAGAGCCTGCAGGCTGTTTAAACAAAACCTCTGTGTGTACAAATGTGTACTGCTGTTATTCAAATCAGCAGTCTCAGTTCTTAACCCCAGCCACATCGCCACATCGCTAGAACAACAGCAATGTGTTGTGACTATTAGGGTCACTTCATCAGCTGTCCCTGCGTGACATGAATGCACACTGTGAAACGGCCCGTCTAGACTTGACGTCATGTCACTGTCCACACATACGCGCACTCGCACACACAGACGCTCACACTCACACTGGAGGTGCCCTTCCCACCTAATCCCCATACCTGGCACAGTGGTTAATTTGTGTCAGACTAAAGAAGAGTACAAAAAAATGATGCAGTTTTGCTGCAGTGTTGTCGTCTACTGAATAAATGAACAGTATCAATCTCTTCATGCTTGCCATACTAGAATCAATAGGCGCAATTCTCTCTTGGTATTTATTTATTTAACTAGATTATAATTTCTAATTAGTCCTGAGAGGGTAATACAGCGTGCCACGCGGGTGACACCGATTGACTATATCAGTATTTGAATAAAAGGCTGCGACAGAGGACAAGATTATCTGGATTTTGTCACCTATGAGGGTAGACACACACTGCAGTGAGATCACACTTTTGGTCTTTTAGCATGCACATTTGTCTTAATTTACAAATAACCTCCTGTTAAGAGGTGCACCCAACTTCTTTAGATTCATCTTCTCCAGGTTACGGTTAAATCAGGCTTTGGATGTGATTATTTTTGTCCTTTCATCCTATCATACTCTTCTCATGGCAAAGTTTTAGTCAGCCGTGCAAAAGGTGGAAATAACAAGGCTATTTACATGCTAAATACAACAACTGGCAAGACAAGTCCTGTCTGATACACGAGGAGCAGGGTATTTTATCAAAGCCAGACAATGTGTCTAAATCAATAAGAGAAGCTTGACTAGAGTAAAACATGAGGCAAAAAATAAATAAATAAATAAAAATCTAACAGCACAATACAGACACAATCTGAACGATCAGAAGGTATGGTAGGCAGAAAAGACAAAAACAAGCAGAAACCGGAGTTAAGGATGAGAGGGAGAACATATTAAAACAAGACAGCGGGGATCTCACTAACAAATGCATGAGTGAGACAAACATATAGTCCAGCTTGGCAACATATATCAGGGGATGCCTTCCCGCAGGTTGATTTGTGCCTTTAGTTTATAGTACAGCTTGCAGATATGACAATCTGGTCCAGTGCACTCAAAGCATGGCGAGTTAAAAATGCATAACCAGACTTACACAGTGTCTACACAGAAACTACAGTGTAGTGGCACCACATTAGCAGGATTGAAGCAGCAGCTCTGGAGCCCCATGCTATGTCTAAAGCAAGTTCCTACACAGGACTGAGCTGTAGGTCACATTTTAATATTCTAGTTAGTGCTGTAATATGCAGGGGAAAAGCACTGAAGTCTAAAAAAAGAAAGCATTTTTACCCATGTTTATCGGAGCGTCAAGTAAGATATAAACCAATTATGCTTTCAGTATAGACTTACTGGCTTAGGCAAATTAATAGCATTGTACCTATGCAATATGGGTGACGCAGAATTCACGATACTGCATTTGTGTCCATTTGCGTAGGTCTTTGGCTATGCCGACTGAAGAATTTTGTGCATGCAACCAACACACACACATGCTTGTGTGCAGTCCTCAAAAACAGAACAAAAACAAACAAACAAACAAAAAACCTCACTGCAGCCTCACAGTGCAGATGGTATGCATTGGTAGAACACAGCAGCAGAGTTCACCACTAACAGAAAGAAGTATTTGTGGGTGGGGAATCAAACATAAAAAAAAAGAGAGAGAAAAAAAAGCATGCATGAAAAGCTGTTTTTAACACTTGATTTTATTTCACTGCAAAAACTTCTCCGTATGTTAGGACCTCTGTGTTCTCTGTGGTGGGAGTACGCTAAAGGACCAACAACAGCTAAAACACAAACAAGAGTAGCTCATATTAATGGTTGTTCCACATATTCTGACGCATACTGCCCCCTGATGACAATACACAGATGGAGAAATATATTGTGGTAAATACTGTGGGTCACAAACACTTATATGGCATTATCTTACTACAATGATTATAGCGTATGTATGCAAATATGACTGTAGGTACCCCATCTCCTCCTTAACGGGTGGGCCAGTCTGAACAAACATTGTCACGCATACAGCAATTATTAACATCCATGTTTTATTATAAATCCCAATTCTTTTGATTTTCCTATAGATTATGTTAATTTCACCAATATATAGCCCTTGTCTACTCTACTATCAGCGCTCAAGGCACTTTATACAGCATGTCTCATTCACCTAGTCGCGCCTATTCATACAAGCTCTTTTTTTGTTAACTATTTGCTGTCTATATAACATTCACACTCCGATGAATGCATCAGAAAGCAGCTTGGGGTTTAGTACCTTGGCCAAGGATACTTTGGCACGCAGATAGGAGCAGCCAGGGATCACCCCACAAACTTCCGGTGACCTGCTCTACCTCCTGAGCTACAGCCACCCCATGTATCTTGCAAAAAGGAACAGTAAATATATATGTGTATATATCATTGTTACATGTACTGTATGTGTCATTTTGTTGTTTTGAAAGTTAGCAAGTTTTTATCATCTGACTAGGTAGAGTGGCATAATGAAGATATTAAGAACAACATAAATTAAAAATATATGTCTGTGGCATACACGACTATAGCTAGTAGACTTTAATGTTTTACAAAACAAAAGTACTGGGCTACTTACATGTTACATCTACTGGAGCCGCTTGGGACACCCATTCCATGAAGTTCCCAGCACCCAGTATTTGTGCTGATGTTAATGCCAGAGGAGCTCTGAACTCTGCAGTTATTGGGTGTCAGCAGAGTGTTGGTGACTTTTACGCACAATGCGCCTCAGCACTCAGTGACCCCACTCTGTAACTTCAAGTGGTCTGCCACCTCATGGCTGAGTTGCTGTGGTTCCTAAATGCTTCAGCTGTGCAATAATACCACTTACAGTTGATTGTGGAATAACTAGAAGGGAAGATATTTCACAATCTGACAAACTGTGGCATTCTGTTACCGCACCGAGCTTGAATTCAATGAGCTCTTCAGAACGACCCACCCTTTCACATTGTTTGTAAAGGGAGGCGGCATACCTAGGTACTTGATTTTGTACCTCTGTGGTAATGGGGCTGAATACACCTGAATTCAAAGGTTAAGAGGTACCCCAATACCTTTGTGTATTAAAGTATGGTCGGGTCACACAATGCTCTTCTTCACTTTCACACATTCACTGCAGCCCTGAATTTTCCTAGAAATGACTCAATGGAGATGATTGTGAGAATGCAAATATCTGAATTAGCTGCACTGGACATTAAGAGACCTTTAAGCTGCCAGCTGCCTGGTTAAGACAGTCAATAGTCCTGTGAATTCAAAACAAGCAAGTGGGCATCCTGGACCCTAACTCATACACTGTACACAGCCAGCAGCCTCGCCTGAACCAAACAGAGCATTTCCAGTAGTGAAAATATGGCTGATGCAAACCATTTCCTGCTGTATGCTACATGTGGCAAAGGACAATTTCAGATAACGTAAAGATTGTATTCTCCTCATATTTTCAGGAGTACATATGTGCAACAGGTTATGAAAGATTTTCCTGCATGCCAGAGGTGTTGAACTTAATTTACTCCCATGAGCCCTTTCCCAGTTCAGCTGAAACTACCTTTGTCTCCCAGATGAAAAAGGTTGAGCAATAAGGCTTACAAAACCAAGGACATAAGGGCTGAAGCACTGCATTTAAAAAGCTTGAAGGCTTGAGTTTTTCTGAAGACGTTTTATGTTACTTCATGTCTTTTAAATGGTCTGTGTGTGCTACATAAAGAAGCAAATACTGACAAAAAGGTCATTTGGCCTAGGGCATATACGTCACCTACATACGCAAAACTAGCTTTACCCTTCTGACTGTAAAGTGTCAGTACCTCACTGATATGTCTCAGCTTTCCGGCAAAACAGGAAGGAAGTCCACGGGAAGTGCTTCACATCCTAACACTTCTCAACAAGAGCGTCTTCCCTTGCCGTAGTCAAGAATGAGTAAAGAGAACAAGCCACAGAGGCATTGTGCAAAACAAGGGTTTTGGGGTCAGGAACACTGATGTCTGTGCGTCACATGCTGTATCATTTTTCTGCATCATTGATGCAGTACAAAATAACAAAACTAAGCCAGGCATGTTTGCTTGTTTTAAAGCCATAGGGAGAGGGAAGGGAGTAAAAGAATACTGACAGAAATGGGAAGTGTTGAGTAAGTTTCAAACTGTGCGGAACAAGCCTGCTATAATCAGAAGACACTCTCGGCATCATATACAACTGGAAGAAAATGTGGACGCCTGCACAGAGAAAACAAAAGGGCTGCAAATGAACACCTCATCTTAAATGCAATATCCAATATGCTGCAAAAAAAAAACGAATGAATAAAAAATTTTTAAAAGGTAGTTATTACAGGTGTTAAAACAGCATGTGCTTGTTTTTACCGTCTCCAATACATCCATATCGGATGGCACCATAAATCACTAAAATTATTGTTTTCTGTGTATTTACAAGAAAAGGAGCAGGGGAGTAAGTGTTCGGGCAGGGGGGGCTAAGAGAAGAGACAGGACAGATTTCATCATGCTTTTCTGTGGTGGCCGCCTATACTAACGTCTCTAAATCAAATGTGTCACCCATGGGACCAGAGTTTTTCCAACCACAATCATGTTACCACCACCAGACTGGCTTTGACCCAATCCAGAAAAAACTCTTTTACACCCCCCCCCCCCAATGAATTCTGTCCAAATTTGGTAGCTCCCTTGTCGGTGGTCCTCCCCCCCAGTGCCTCTTTTTGTGTGTGTGTGTGTGTGTGTGTGAGAGACAGTGTGCGTTTCATTTTGTCAGAAGGCTAGGTTGGGTGATCCTTCAAAATATGCACTGCACCTGTCATGCACAAGAAACAGAAACTGCAAAACAAGACTCGCTTTAAGGACTTCGATTGCATCTGCTCTGCTTATTTATCCCATTCTCCACCTCAGGTTGCCTCATCAAGGTGTCATGCTACCGGACGTAAAAACAAACATTTTTTCCATTCATGACGTGCACACCTGTTTGTGTAAACAGTTAAATTAACAGTTAAGAGATGGACAACATCAGAATGAGTTTTATTATGGAAGGAAAAAACATTTAAGCATATATTTAGCAGGTCACATCTGTACGTTTGAGCAGCTGTGTAATGTGTGAGTGTGAGGAACAGAGTTGCTCTGTTGACTGAGGAACAAAACATTCCAATAGCATACTCGGAGAGAGTAGATAGTGATGGCTTTGGTGGTAAACAAATCATCCAGTAATGATTTCAAAAGACAGCTAAATCAAAAAAGAAAACATTTAAATATCTAATGCATTTCCTGTTGGACAGTGGCCTACAGTTACTCCACTACTGGGCCACTCTATTTCATCTATTACAGAATGACTCAGAAATTTATGTTGCAAACTTGAGTTCATGCATGTGCTTCTTACCTCCAAGTTCTTTTACATTCAAGATGGCATTTGGAAACGGTACTGCTTTGATGCTGAAACCTGAGAGGAAAAAACAATGAAAAATCCATCATTCTAATGACATAAAAAAAACAAACTGTACTTCTCTCTGTATATGTGCATGTGTGCGTGCATGTGTGGTGCGCGCATGTGTGTTTGTGGCCAGCACATGTTAGGAGTGATGAGAGTCAGCTTTTAGGAATGTTGGCCACATTGACTTTTCAATAGTGAGAAAGTAGATTTAAAAAAAAAAAAAAAAAATTATCATTAAGTTTCCCCGGGATATTTGGTGTACCTATTTTCCAAACCACCAGCTGGTGAACACACACAGGACTGACTACATATTTGTGTTATAAACATGAAAGAAAAACACTTCGGTGTGGTCCAGTTTTAGAAAAACAGAAAAACAAGAAAAGCTAAACAGAAAAGTGTTTTGTTCTATGTTGGGGTTAGTGGAGGATAGAACTAAGTGCCATCGTGTATTATGTGGTTTGTTTATGCGGCTGCATACGGGAAATAGTGGGAAATGGTAGGGAAACCCACTAAAGGGCAAGATTTAATTTTGCTTAAATTATGCTAAATTGTTTGGTGGGAATTCATTTCCTGTCAACATTTGCAAATGTGAGGAGAGATGTGAGACATGAGCAGATTATGATTTTCCAAACATATAAATTAATCACTAAGCACATTACAACAGCGCACAGTTATGAAGCAGGAAGTGAGAAGAGCTGCAGGAGAGTTCCCCCTTTATTGGCCTTCCACCGGTCTTCCTTCTGCACATTTGGCAGACGGACAGTGCTGACAGCTAAATCTGCTTTCAGAGACGAGACACTAAACTAATTCTCTGCTAAGGTAAGTAATCAGCATAACTTATCTATTAAGGCCTACTCATCAGCAGGCACAGTCAGTTATTCACTCATCGAACACACCCCCTGCCACGGAAAAATGCACACTAACTGTAATAGGCAGCACATCTGGGAATTACTTTATATTTAGCTTCTCCTGGACAAAGTGTAAATCTAAAGTGGGACTTCTGCAACAGCTCAACACTGCTGCTGTCGAAGCCAGGGAAGGAGGTAGGAATGTCAGGGTTCTTGAGGGATTACATATATGGAAAGCAGAGTGTTGACTACCAGGAGAATGATGTAGTAACCGTGAAGCCTCCTTCTCTTCTGGACATAACACCAGCCTCCCACTTGACTGGAGGGGAGAAACCAAGTATTGGCAGGTGACATCCTGACATCCCTTCTGGCACAAATACTGAGACTGCAAAAGTTCTTCCCTCTTATTGGAAAGCTCCAGTACCTGGATAGTACTATCTATCTGTGATTCAAATCTGAAGGACATCATGTTCTTGAAACAAAAGGCTTAGAAAGATTGCAAGAACACATGTGAGGGAAGGGAGATAGATGTAACTGTGGAGGGTGAATGCCTAATTTTTTTTTTTTTTTTTTTAAGTACACACACTGCTTCTGAAAAAAACAAAAAAACCCCCACTCTTTTCCACTCATCCATGTGTTATATGCACATACCTGTTGTAGGAACTATGCCATCGCTGCCCTCACTACAGAGGCGTGAGAGCAAGCTGGTCTTTCCAGCACCTGTCAGGCCAATGCACACCACATCATACTCTGGTCTCGGTGGCGGGGGTCCTTTACAGCACAGTGCCCGAAAACACTAAAATAAAGCATACAAAGCAATGAATGCATTGGAAAACCATCCAAATTTGAGGGGGGGGGGGCGGATTTGGGAGGGGACTACAATTCTGCATTTGCAATCAAAACAGTTCTTAGAATAAACTCTTGTCTCTCTAACTCCACATGAAGACTCTCAAGGGCATTTCAGCTGTCTTCATAAGATGACAAATTCCCACCTCATGTCAAGAACAGGTTGAGTATAGGGAACACTTTGAGATTGTTAGTTGATGTATAAGGAGAAAAAAGTATAACCATGATCCAGCAGAAAGCTAATTAAAAAGAATGAGCCATGGCAAAGGATGGCACTGCCGTGAGTTTTACATATACGATTTAATTTAAGCAATCATATAGAGAGAAAGTCTATGACAAAAGATAATCAGGGGGTTAGATGCAAGCATGTAAGTGCTAGTGCAACATGTTTTTTTGTCTGCATGTAAACCTTGTCTGATTGGGCCCTTATGGCAGCCAGAAGCAGACCTGTCACTCCATGAATCACAGCCTGGGAGTGAGGGTCTGCTGTGAGACATTAAGGGGAAAATGCAGTGTGAACCGTGAATGAGAACTTTAAACTTGTGTGGGGAGATCAGTATCCAAAACTAAAAAGAGAGCTCTTTTATTAGCAAGACAGGAACCAGTCTGGACATGGCAGGGCAGACACACAGGCGTGCGCGCACACACACACACACACAGTCTCCTGCCCACCTACTATATTACATTTCAAGTATGAGAACATCAACATAAGATTTCCTACTGCTCATGTCAGCAGATGACCCTCACTGTTACTCCGCTCAGTCAAAGACTTTAACAAGAAGTAAACATGTGCACGAGTCTACGTGAACTGCTGCACGTCTGTGTGCACGCTATCCAGGTGTGCCATCAAAGAATGAATACCTCAGAGGGCAGAAGCAGTTAAACAAATATTCAGTATCAGTTTTCAAGTGGGTCTGTATGTTCATAAATGATTATGTTTCAGGTTTAAGTTGCTATAAAAATACTTTTAATCTTGAGTTAAAAGAAGCTAAATGATCATCCAATAAAAGAGCAATTTAACAAAATGCATCCATTGCCTCTTTAAAAAAACAAAATATCACCAAAGTGTTTCAGCCTCAGTTCATCTACAGACCCCAAGACATCAATGACCACCAGGGTCAATTTTCAGAGTCATGCCAAAACAGGGCTGCTGTTTGATGGAGATGTGGGGAATCTGCTTCAGCAGAACCAGACGTCGGCTGAGCAACTCGAGCCCCCCGACTCCTTGGTGAACCCACCAGTCTGCTCAAACAGGAAACATTCTCCGCTTCCAGAAAAACTGTAAGATCAGAAACACACGCGTGTCAGATGGAAGAGCACATGTACAAACTTGGTTTGATTAGGTCATTCTAGTCTCTTCTCCTCTCGCCACCTCTAACAGCCTTCTACCTCCCCCTGAAGCTACATGTACAGGTTTCTGTAGAAGATGAAATCTACCCTAACTGTCAGCCAACAGAACTGACAGCTGATGTTGCAAAAGAAGCAAAGGGTTGAGGAAAGTGAAGATGGAAGAACTCGAGGACATATGAAGTGGCTGTGAGTTGGATAACTTAAGTATTCAGAGTTTTATGAAATAATTTATAAACCAGGTGTAAATGATAAAAAAAAAAAAAGGCAGTGAAGAAGGGAGCTGCTCCATTGCGGGAGCAGCATGAGAGGACAACTCCCACCAGAGAGTTGAGATTTCACAACAGTTTCCAAAAGGAGCATCCAGGGCCTGACCCTGGGGTCCCCACGTACACAGTGGTCCCTGTGAGAGAGAGAGAGATGGCAGCTCCCACCTCTGGCCCTCTTTGACAGCACAAGATTGACGAGGAGAGTTTGGTCAAAAGGCTCACAGGAGAAAAATAAATATGCCGGAAGGCCTTTGCCTACTTCGAGACATGCCCCTCCCCTGCCAACCCCACACTCAATGATGTGAGAGCCAGTGTGCTGTGTCACTAAGAGCTCAACTGAGACGGTCCTACGATGACTACTTCCATAAATTTCCAAGGCATCCAGACAAATAGCTGAAATGGAGATTGTATTCAATACATATAATCACATCTGCTATCATATAGAAAAATACCTTTGGAAGCTTATCAAAAATAAAACCTATGAGGCCACTTGTCAATCTTCCTGCCAAATCACTCTACATAAAATGCTTGTCATTCCTAGACTCTATTGATTAGCTGCCTCTTATAGAATTGGACATGTTTTAGTTGTGCTTTCCTGAAAGACCTGCCTAGACATTACCTCACTGTTGTGGTGAAAGTTGATTAGCTAGGCTTTATGTAAATGAGAATCATATCACAGAAGACATAGCCAGGCTGCACTTTTTTTTCTCTACCCTCGAGAGAAAGATGCATGACAGAAAGATGGAAAAAGAAACAGCCTGCTCCCTGGCCTCCAACTTAAAAAAAGATGCCAAGACTTTTAATGGGTGACATAATAAGGCCTCCTGGCAGCAGAGCATAGCTCAAGTAGACATCTGAACTTATTAGCATTTAGCCTCATCTAAATAATGGGGGGTTCCCATATTAAGAGTTAAAAAGGACATTGATGTATGAAAACTGCTGCAGTTCTTTTTCCTCCCAATGCTTTACTGCACATAATGCTCAAAGTCACACCACATGGTATAGCGAGCACTCCAACAGTGTCTCCACAGACCCTGTTGACCTCCAGTTTGTTCATTTGCATACGGTTAACACATGACATATGCATGGATTTTTAAACTGAAAAAGATCAAGGCAGCAGGTCCAGTGATTCCAAACTAAAGGGTTCAGATAGACTTTAAAAAAAAATAAATTCAAGAAAAACCTTTTTGTCAATGACACATAATCCATCATGGTGTAAATTCACCTGACGTGGTTGGATGGAAAATGAGCCAGGCTCGTTTTAGAAAACGACTTTGTATTTTTAGAGGTAATAAATGTGGGTTAGAGGGAAGCCGCTACACCCACAGCAGACTAGTTCATGTTTCACTCTTGTACTCTCTCGCTACCGTCGAGACACCACAGGACCAGAAAATAGGCAGTGGCATGACAGCATGTTCCAAATTGAGGCTCCCCAACAAGCTTTCAGTTTTCATGGACTGGCTTTGTCCTTGTTGCAGTTGTTAAATAAAACTTTAGGGTTGTCAAAGGAGACACAGAGCAAATAGCAAACAAACGTGCCTGGGTGGGTATACTGATTCTATGCCTGGTCTGTAAAAAAATTATATATTTAGAAACGGTACTATAACAAGTATGGTTTCTGCACATTGCTAAAATATCTAAACAGGTGTGCAGCATCGACTAATGCTGCTACAGAAATAATCAGGACGGCCACTTAAATAATGCCCTGTAACAGTTACCGATCTTTTAGGATCTTTGAGCCATAATATGTTTATCAGGATGTTTGGCCAACATTCCCCAAACCCAACAAAAATCCCACATAACTGCTTTGCTAGAAAAGTCCAGATATAATAGTATTTTACAGAAATACAGTAAGAGGTGATAACATTAAACTTCAACTTCAGCAGTTGAATCCAGTGGGTGCAATTCTTGTATCACATTCTCCGTCCTGGCCAATTACACGTGTAAAACACCATTTTGAAAAGTATATTGCTCATCAGCATACAAGTCTGAACTATTTGCACTCATCACAGTTACAGCTAATGAGTATAATAATGCCTGTTAAAAAAACTCCTGTATCACATTTACCCCATGGGAGCGCTAGGCATACCAAGAAGTAACTGTGGCCTCCTCCTTGGCTGCAATTGCATATGCTGCATATACTGACTTCCGGTACAACAGCAGGGACAGGATAGAACAGAGGACACCCAAGACACTGGCTTCAGTACTCATGGCCACTGTAGACAGACAGACACAGAGCATGGGCAAGCAGGCTTTTTTTGTTTTTTTGTTTTTTTTAACTCCAGACCAAGTGTCGGGACAACACTTGCGTGCAGGGCTCACTCTGACCTTTGGAAATGACAGTCCTTTATATGGGTATCCCAATGGAGGAGCAGCACTAACAGCTATGTGTGTAATAACACACCGGCTACAGTCATAACACGGGCCTGCAGTGGAGAGGATGTACAGGAAGGCAGTCTGTGCGGTATGAAGGTAGTGTAGAGAGAAGTAGGGAGGTGGCGGGGGTGGATGGCCACATTCATTCATCCTCATCCATCTTCTCCCCCCTTCAGTTGTTGTTATTTGCCACTTTGAAGCTGGATTGGGGGGGGGGTGAACAGTGGGACACAGTGTGGTTCTGCAGTGAGGGAAGGGGGTGTGTGGGGTGCACTGCATGCCATTCTAAGGGGTGAGAGAGACACGCTAGACACACAAAGCTACTCATTGGACTCTTCCAATGCTAGGTTGTTACCACACCAGTCGCAGATTGCTTCAGGCCTGTGCTGCACCACACCGCACCAAACCACCCTCCACTCTTAAGTCTGCTTCATAACGTAACACATAATTCTAACCACTAAGTTTGGCTGCTTAAGTGTTCCCGGCATTCTGCTGATCACACACGCCTCTGATAACGGTAACATCTCTCACTTGTGCAGGCGAGATGATACCAGCATGATGCCCATGATCACAAGCGTGAATGACTGTTTTTCTATATCTTAACTGCCAGTAGAAACAAACGAAATACAGATTTGGCAATGAGAACTCTGATATGCTTTCAACTGTAGCTGCAGGTGATGAAATACAAGATTTACTGCACTTCAAAAATGATGACCAGTAAAGGACACTAAACAGGTGCCATTCATTACCCCGCATCGAAACATATCCTCGAACAAACAGAGACACCTACACACGCGCGCGCATACACAAACACACGCACATGCATACAGATGCACTGAAAGAGTACACTGGAACATTTTTTTTGGGGGGGGGGATACACATCGTTCCCGTTCCATGTTGCAACAATGCACATCCAGTTGTGTGGAATGTTTTTGATGCAGGGAATGCTGAATATGCTCTCTGTTGACTTCAACAGCTTAAAACAAAATATCACAGAAGGCTGCTGAACTGAAATGACAGACATACAGCAATAATAAGATGACCCTGTCTGCACCAGCTCAACATCCCGTCTGGTGAAGTAGACCGTGTCTTACTTAAATCGACAAAACAACCCACTACCCATTATGCCTGCTTGTCTGTGTGTGTACGGGGAGGTCCTGTTTTAAAGCTGATTTGCTTGTCACCGTTTTGCAGGCACATCATCCCTTTATTCTAAAGCAACATCCACTCTCCTTCTCTCACTTTCTGCTCTCTCTCCCCTATCACCCCCGCTACCCAATTCATTCATCCCACTTCTGTCTGTCTGGCCCTCGTTTCAGAGCTCAAACACTATTGCCCTGACGCTAAGGTGTCTGGACAAGGAGACAAGCTGGAACACACACGCGCACACACATACTCAGAAAGTCACAGAGTGAAGTTAGAACGCCCCCCAGCTTTTTGCTGGAACATACTACATCTTTTACACTGCAAAGGAAGACGCAATTGCTTTGCTTTAACTCAGTTACTCCAGCTGAAGTAACAGGAAATAGCTCGAAAATTTTCATATATTACGTTTCCATTAAGAGAATCGGTTTTATGAGAGCGAACACAGAAACATAAAAAACTGACGGGTGCTGCCTGTTACTAAGGAACAAATGTGAAATCCCTTCATTAAGCTGGATAAAAGAGTTGACATGACAGATTATTTGAAACCTTGAGTCCAGTTTTAAGACAACCAAGATGAATCTAGACTATGGATCTAGAGTTCGAAAACAAACTTAAGCATCTACTTGCTCCACCCAAACTCCTTCGCTTCCCCTTTTCAGTAAGCAGCTCCAATGTTAGCCTTCTTCTATCTGGCCTGACATGGTAGCTTGTGACCCTGCCTGGCTGAAGAGAAGGCCACATCAAAGGCAGAGGAGCAGCCTTGGAAAAACACTTGGGCTGAGAATGGACGGGATATCTGTCAGGAAGCCTTTCCCACTGGGCTCACTAGTGCTAGAGCCCAAGGATCAGGTTACCACCCAAAAACGCCGACATGAAGAGGGAGACGCTAATCCGCATACATGGGGCACTCTGTCTGTCCTCCAGTTGCACTCCACCACCAATAATGTATCCCTTCTTCCCCTCTGCTCCATACCCTTTAAAATCTCCACCGCTCAGTATCTCAGAGTCACCGCCAAACCACACCAACTTAACTTGCCCATACACCCCCCAGGCTTCTCTATACCACCACCTCTCCCTGCTCCAAAACACCCCAAAAACACTCAAGCTTCATCACAGAGGATTAACAGGAAACCCTGACACAACCTATTGTTAAGGAGACAGAGGGGGCTTGGGTGGTTTTGCCACCCCGAGTGGGGCTTTTTTTCCACTGGGGTTCTGATGCAGTTAGAGGAGGAGACTGGAGGACTTCATGTCTCAGCCTTCTTAGTAACCTGAATGACATATACACACAAGAACTTCCACAACTCCCAGCTGCATAGACGAGGCCTGCTGATGGGTAACAGTTTTCCAGTAGCAATGAGCAGGGACTAAGAAAAGAAAGATGCAGTGAGAAAGGGGCAGGGAGGGTGCATTTGTAGGAGTGTGTGGGATAAAAGGAGAATGAGGATGGCATATACGTGTATGTGTGTGGCAGGGAGTGGGGGGTGGGTGTCAGTGCTGTAAATCTTGATGTCACTGACAGGAAGACTGTTGCAGGACCATTACCATAAATCTGACAAACGCTAAGTTGATGGGAGGCTGTATCTGTCTGGTCAGGGACCAGTCTAGACGGTCCTATTGAGGGGTCCTACAGCGTAGCCCTGTTTGTTTCCAGCACCATCTGGATGTGGCAGTAAGAACCCGCTGCTATGGTTCACATATGCAAACACAAACACAAAGTATACAATGTGCACCATTCCCATAGCCACTGCAAAGGCCCTGATCTTTGTGATGTCAGACAATAACAATTTATTTGTGTACTGCATTGACAGAAATCCCAGAACAAGTTACAAATAATATTTCATAGTTCTATGATCAACTTTCTTGTATAATTATTACACTGATAATATTCCTCTGAACTTGGTTGTACTTTTGTGGATGATAAATTGCTAAATGGCGGTTGACTATTTAATAGCCTCCTAAGGCCTTTTGTTAGGTTAAAGCAAACCTACACCACATACACTAACCAGCCACAACATTACAACCACCTGCCTAATATTGTGCAAGTGCATCTCATGTTTCTGTTATGGACACCGAAACTCCACGCTGTAATGTATGGCAGTGGATGTTTGCATTGAGAGTCAGGTATACGCCTCAGGCGCCATTTTGTGTTCCTCAATCTGGTCCTGAACAGTTTTGCCAGTTGGCACAACTCATTCACTTGGGGAAGCTGCTGGTGTGCAGAAGTGTTGTTACCATGAAGTGGGTGGCATATGTCACATAACATCCAGATGAATGCCCAGCAGAACACTGCATGGTAACAAAATTACAAATTTTATTTACTTCACCTGTCAGTGGGTTTAATGTTTTGGCTGACTGGTCAACAGTCTCATAACTCTGCTGAGGAAGACATGATTCATTCATACCGATTACCTCGCAGACATGCTATGATTAACAGGGGATGTTCTCAAGTTTAAAAAAAAAAAAAAAGAGCACGAGATTGAAAACAAAAGTTAAATACTTCTGCAGTGTTAAATGCCTTTTAAACAACTCTCCCAGAAGTCACTGTAATTTTTTACAAATGCATTTTTTTTAGGCTGTTTCCTGCCTAAAATTTCATGATCATTTTCTACAAGTTTGGAAAAACAGGAAGCACACACATCTCTCGTTTAGCTTAGAAGATTTTCTATGGAGGCATTGCCCTGCTATTGCAAAAAAAAAAAAAAAAAAAAAAGTCATGTTCTCTTCTCTCTCTCTCTCTCTCTCTCTCTCTCTCTCTCTCTCTCTCTCATTTGCTCTCTCTCAACAAACCACGCAAGAGTTCACCTGAGGAGAATCTGGGACTGATCCAAGAGCTGTGGAGAGTTCAGCCAGCACTGCACGGGTTCCACATTTTGTCCCCTTTAGAGAGGCCAGACGTGGGTCACAGTGCAGCCTGAGGTGAACACTTTCACTACAGTTTATTACTTACACTTTGTTTTTGACAAACAGAGAAGTGTCCCCTCATTAACAAAGTCCCCCCCCCATTACCATTACGGCTGAAACTTTTTAAAAGTGAGAAGAAAAGGAAGCCAAAGAATGAAGGATAAATTAGGATGTGCCTTAAAAGTACAAAATCTGCCAAACTGAGGGAGTTCGCTAATATAATGACCAGCAGACAAACAGGGTTTGAGGTAAGGTGTAAGATATGGACAGGAAAAATTATAATCCAAGCAGCAGTTCCACTGGACCCCCACCCAGCCATCACATTTATCTGTCTGGAGCCTACCTTGGAGCTTCTGTGTTTCACGACATTTACTGGAAAATTACATTAGGTTGAGAATGAGCTGGACAGCATTAAGGGGCCCACCCACAGGACTGTTTTCATGTTCTCCTCTTTTTGTTAAAGAAAGCAAGAGGGTGAGGTGGTGGCAAGGCAGTTGCATTCACAGTGGACACCTTAACTCCACGGGACATCCAGAGGGCAGATAAGGAGGCCACAGAAACGAGGGGGTTGAAGGGGTTCCACTGGGCGCCATTACGGTAAATAAATCTTCTAATTGGGGAGGGTGATTAGCTTGGCTGCATTAGCATACTGTGGTGGCAAAAACTTTGGTTTCCTGGGCACAGTGTAGGGCAAAAAGATGTTTTTCTGCACCCATATAGAGGATCAAAGCTTAAAGGGGCCCCCTTTTGAAGGCCCTGGAACTAGTGTGCTCGAACCAAGGGGGCTGGGGGGGCGTGGGGGCGCCCCATCTCACAGACATAAAAAGGATGGGTGGATGGGGAGGCCACTCATCTCACTTTCATCAGTTAAAGCTCATTTTCATACAGCATCTATCTATCTATCGATGACTAAATCAATTTTTGATAGAAGCAAATCTTAGGGCCCCGTTCTCCAAGAAAAATGTGTGGGAAAGTCTCAAGATTAAGTGCCATTAAATGTGAAAGACCCCCCCCCTTCCTCCCCATTAGCTATTTCAAGGCCCCTGTGAGACAAAAAGCTAAGGGGACCATCAAACAATAAATCTATTTTTATACACGATATGTATAAACAAGAGACCTGTTGGCTTATAGAGCGCCACTGTCAAATGTTTCACTTGCACAATATGTGACGTATTGGAATGGAAACAAATTTGGCTGTAGGTGAACGATCACTGAGCGGACACTTTTTTTATTGTTTACAAATTTTGAAAATTTATAAAGAATTTGTAAAAACAGATTCAGCCAATAAACAAGGGAGAAGCAGCCATTGAAGTAAAACAGGAATGTGCTGTTTATCTTCAAAATTTAAAAATTTTGTAAAAACATTTTTTTTTTTAAATTAGAAAAAAAATTGTCTGAAGCATTTTGCAGAGCTTTGCACACGGAATACTCACACCAAGTTTCAAAAGGGTCAGTCTAGGAATAAGGGAGGAGTAGGGATTAAAGGTAAACATTAATGTACAGCATTTCTGGAAAATGTAGAAAATTCATTTAGAAAAGAAAAAAAACTGAAATAAATACATCTCCCCTATTTTTGTAGAGCTTTAGCCAAAGATTATTTGCACCAAGTTTCAGAAGATTTCAAATACAAAGGATTGAGGAAGAGCCTGAACATCACATAATATGATAGAAACAAGATCGAACCACAGGGATTATTCGTAAGATCTCGAATGACTGTTGAAAACATCAAAGTGTGTGGATTAAGAGGAAGGATAGAGAAAAGCAGTATCTAACTATACAGAACATGAAGATCCCTACAAAGGGTAGTAAACATAGGTGTTTTGAACAAACAAATATAGTTCGTGGCTGACAGTCTCATCTAAACCCCGCATCAAATCCAAAGCTTTCTGAATCCCTCTTTAATTCTCATTAATATTAATGTAAGAAACTTTTTAAAAATAATTAAATTAAATTAAAAAGTAACAAGAAGCACTCTGAGAATGCAAACCTCTGAAAAAGCAGCATTTTGTCTCGTTTATTCTTCTTAAACTTTAAGAAATTCGTAGTGCCGTAAAAACAATCAGATAAGGGTAGCGGGACAGATGTTTACTTTGATTACACAAACATTATATAGGCGTAAGTAATGGATATTAATTTGTAAATAACTGGACGTGAATGACTTGAGTTTATATATAATATCTACAGTATATTTAACTAACAGCTCATTCTCTTTCTATTGACAACACTTTCAAGATTTTGTGATCAACTTGAAAGAAAGGCGTGAAATTTAAAAGTGAGATCAGAGGTCTGATGTGACATGATAGTTGGATGCAAACTATAATGAGATATAGAATCCCCATATATCATTCCCTATAGCTCTATATATTGTTGATACCAACAATGGAAGTAAGAAACATAGTTTTAAATAGCTCTATAAAGCATTATTATCACTTTGACCTTCAGTTCAATCTATTGACTTTGAAGGAAAGGCCAGAAGTCAAATGTGACAAATCTTTTCAAAGCATTTTCTATATACTGCCAATACACACCAGACTAAGAATCATAGTTTCTAATTTGTATGGCTTTTTGTCAATTTTCTACAATAAGTCATCAAGCTGATCTTGAAGTCCTTTGTAGATGTAAGCCAAATTTTCATGGATTGTCAACATGACCCTGCTCTACACCTCTGTGAAGTTTTATAAGAATGAATTCAAAATTCTTCAAGATATCATGTTTACACACAGAATGACACACATGCAAATGCTACCAAAAACTCAAGATTCTGGCTACATTAATAAACATTGATATTTCTTATTTAGTTTAATTCATGTTTACAACCTATAGCCCAGCCCTAGTAGCAGATGCTATGAAATGTTGATTGTTACAGAACACAAACTATGAGGTTAATAAATAATAAGTTGATATAACTGGAAGTTTGAGCAGTGGTATTTCTTTAGTGCTGGAATTGTGCTGTTGAACGTCACTGCTGGACACAGATTGATGTGCCCTTTCACTCACAGACAGTCTTTGCCAGAGCTCAGTCAGGGACTTGGACAGAGAGGTTCAGTATAGTTATTACAAAATGTGTGATTTGTAACACACAAATCTGTGTTCTCTGTTGAACAGCACTGGAATCCAAATGGGAACAGCTATTGGATCACAACCCTAGGTGTGGCACTAACAGTGATGCCAAAGAGAAAACAGAACATTTTCAGTAAGATAAGGATCATAAACGATGAGTATTGCAGGAGATGGAGAGACTAACATCATTACATTTAGGTGAAACTCTATATGTGTGAAACTGACACTTGATGTTATCACAGATCTGGAAGGCCTTTGCAGAATCTTGCATCCGGAATGACTGCGTGTGTGACTGAAAGAGCTTACAATTCACACAGAGCAGCAGAAAGGGTCTTAAAAGCAAAGACAAACTGACAAATTAGCAGATTTCCTTTAATCTACAGGAAACTGTAAGTGGGACTCAAAAACAAAACGAACCTCTGCACATGGCGATATAGTGAGAGGCGGTGAGGTATCAAAAAGCGAGCACAATGCCTTTGATTCTGTCTGGATTTGACTTGGACATCTTATTGAACTACGCATTACAGCCAAAATTCTGACAAGAGAGATAATGCATACACAGTATACTATACAATTACATGCATCTCTGACCACTTCAAAGTAGGAACAATATGACCACAAAATCCCTTTTTGTTTTATATGCGACATAAAAAAACAAAAAAACAATGTGGATTTTTTTTCCTCGCATACTCCCAACATAAAGCATTATTCGAAAATGTATGACATTTTATATATTGTATATACTACAAGGAAAAGCAGTAGGAACGGTTGTCCAACAATAACAAAATATAAAAAGAGGGTACGATCATTTCTGATATAAAATGCCATTCCATTATGAACCCTTCAAGCCCAGCAGAGTTCCAAAACTTGAACAGAGTTCAGCAGTAATTAAAGCTATCTTTGGACGTTTCAGAGTTAATAACGCTCAGCTTCAGAGGATTTGTAAAAGAAACAGATGCTTTAAAAAAAAAAAAACCCTGTGTGTGACTACCACTCAGAAGCTTGAGGTTGCCTAGGCATGTCCTTGTTTTTAGAAAAAGCAATACATGTGAGTGGTTGAACGTCTAGCTGCTTGGCATGTCTTTGCTTATAGTCTTGAAATACCAGGAAAAAAATATCATTACAATACTGTATTATTATTATTATTACTGTTAAAAAAAGGAAGGCTATTCTATGCAGGAAACTACCAAAAAAACCCTGAAGATTTCATACAACAGTGTGCACTATTCCTGTCATAGAACAAGTCTTACAGACACCTCACAGCATCTCAGCTTGTAGCTTCATTAAATAATACCTGCAAAGCACCAGTCTCAACATCAATGAAAGGTGACTCCAGAAAGCTGGCCTTCTGGAGTAGCAAAGAGAGAGTTTACGATGGGCAAAATAACAGAAACTGAACAGGGAAAGACGGAAGAACGGTAATCGGACAAGAATATCTGTGAAAGAGGGAACAAAAGGCAAAGGCCTGCAAGGCAGTGATTCCTGCAAGTGGGCAATTCTTTACTGAAAACACACTCTGAAAGGATGAAATTAAGGAAATGACATTGTACATGTCTCGACAATCAGTAATCTTTTTTTTTGTTTTTTTTTTAAATATTACAATGACAATTGAGTGATTGGGCAATTTTTTTATTTAAATAAATAAATAATGAGGGATGAGACACCAAAGCCAGCCATCTTGTGGTATTTCAAAGCACAGGTCATATCTGTGCGATAACCTTTTCCACCGAGCATGAATCTTCAAGAGTTTGGGGCGTTTCGGCACGTTTGTCGGACCTTAACCAGACACATCGTTTTAACCTTTGCCGGAGGAGCTTCTGTCTCATTCCCAGGGGCTGGCTGTGTAAAAGGGTCAATGACTTCAATAGGCCTTCATTAAGCACAGTTAGTGTCAACAGTTAATTATGCAAATTAGGGGACCCCTCATGTGGTTTGTGGGTCCCTGGGCTCCCCCTTTCATTGCAGCCTCACACACACAAAAAAAGCACCACCCTGCAGACACACACATACTCCATATAGTAGATACATTCACGTACACACAGTATGCCATTCACACATTACTTTTCCTCCTCACTCATTTCTTGTCAGGAATCAAAAATAGAGTTTTATGTGCCGATACATAAATGGAGGCCAATGAGGCCCCTGAGGTCTCCAGTGGCTTTTCTTGCCATCAAAGGACCTCCGGAAGGTTCTTGCTGGGTGAAGCTGAAAGCCCACCAAGTTCTCCTCATCAAGGCTAGGGAGTGGGGGGTGGCATCCATGCTCCCTCAGAAACAAAATGGGGGGGGGACTGCATCAAAACAGTCAATTAGGCAAAAATGCATGACAGCCAAATTCGAGCATTGTTTCTGTGATGGTAATGACAGGCCTCTTCCACACATCTGATGTCTGCGGCCCCCTGATTTTCAAATGGTGGGAAGCCATCAGTAATTAATAGTCACACGCTTTGGGCCCCACAGTTGTGACTGGCGGATTCTTTGTAGGGCCAGGCTAAAAGAAAAAAAAGAAAAACTTCAAATCCACATCTACCTACCTCTTGTCATCCCATCACTGCTAGTTTGCGTCCATCTCCCTCACAAATGGATCTATCACTGCCTGCTGTTTGGTCCATGTACATTGTTTATCAGCCGTTTCAGTGGCTCCACTTCATTGTAGGGGGATTGTTATAGGCGCCAATTGTAACCAGCTCCCCCTGAACCCTCCATCTAAACCCATTCAACTCCCACTAATTGTGGAGAGATATGGTCTTTGGGAGGTTTAAATGGGTGGCTAGATGAAATGGCCTCCGTTGTGAACTGAAAACTGTTCAAACACCACAGTTCCTTTTGGAACCGATCTCTTGTTTGTTATTTTGTTTTTCTTTGCTTTTTCCCCCAGCAAAGAAAACTTCTCAAAACCAGAAGTCTCAGAGTGATTATGTAATAATAAATGAGAAACAGATTGTAGCCCACACTGGTCCAAATCCACCAAGTGAAGCTCTGGGAGCGAGTCTCTATTCTTTCACCATGTGAAACAGGTGTCATATTTTTTGTGGCTACAGGAAAGAACATCTTGCAGGAACCCCATAACCCCACAGCAGTCTATTCCTGAATCATGGTAAGATATTCCAATGCCAAGTTGAGCAATGATGCCTGCATTACTGGTTTTCATTTGGATCATCCAGTGGCATGCTTGCACAGCCAATTCCAAAATAAATGCTAAACATGTAAAGATGTCCATATCTATATACAGTACTTATCAAAAGTTTGGACACATTCGCCTATGCATATGAATGAGTGTGTCTAAGCTTTACAACTTCCAAAAGGTGAGGACTGAGCATGGGCCAGGAGACAGGACGGGTTGGTGCAACTCAGAGGCACCACCTAACTGTGTGGGATGCAATCATAAAGGCACGTTGAATTTAAAATAAAGCAACATGTTATAATGCTGGAATTTTCCAATTTTAAGAAAATGCATCAGGGCAGTGATCTGGAAATTGAGCTATTATCCAACGACCTTGTTTTTGTTTCTGGTATTTTTTTCCCCTAATTATCTGTTTTAACGAGCAAACTGAAGCACTTTTGATTGGTCCAGTTAGGTGCCTGACCTCAAATGAACCGATTATGTTTTTCACTTTCTGAAGAAACTGAAAATAAAGAGCTCTTTCAACAACGATAACAAAAATAAAATAAAGAGGGCTGCAGAACAGGCCTAGAAATTCATCACCAGGGCAACAAAACATTTGATATGATGGTTTCATGTTTCTCTTAATGTCTTCAGCGATCTTACCTCCTAATTTTATCTCCTAATGTAACGGGGTATAAAAAATAATAATAATAAATCACTTAATGGGCTATATTAAAACCAGCTATAATGACACAAGGATGTAGATCTTATCCCCCCTTAAAATAAAGCTAAACGTAAACACTTTTCTTACTACATGTTCACCGTTTTACTTCAAATCCAAACTGCTAGAGTACAGAATCAGCACCACAAAACATGAGCCTCTGATACTTTCTATAGGTGTAACAGCACGAAGAAACATAAAGAAGATAGAAAAGGCTGAGCTGAGGGAAATGTGCCTGTGTGTGTGTGTGTGTGTGTGTGTGTGTGTGTGTGTGTGTGTGTGTGTGTGTGTGTGTGCGCGTGTGTGTGTGGGCTACCACTATACAAACTGTATAACTAAATCCCACACAGGGAGCATTTAACTTAAGTCAATGGACTCCACATGTCTGTCCTACTTCAAAGGGACAAAAAAAACATCATACAAGTCCATTCTTCTCATTTACAAGTACAGAGTTAAAACTGTTGTTATTCAGATTAGACTTTTTTCACACATCAGCACTTTTTTGTGACTGCAAAATATCAGAAGCTTGGTAAATGGTGGGTTAACTGTATGTGAACTTCCTCACCAAGTCTATTTTCAGTTCATATTTGCTCTGCATTATCCTGACACCTACTGGATGACTAAGTATTGTCAATACCTCACAAGTTGAAAAGAAAGAATGTTAAATGGGAATCTTCTTCTTTGTAACTACATTTTGAGCAATCACAGAGGAATTGTTACTGGTAAATGACAAATAAATAAATTCCACAAAAGACAAACCCACTTAAAATCATCCAAGACTGTGCAACAGCTTGTTTTGATCAAGAAAGTTTCAGCATTAGTAATAAAATCATACTTTACCGGAAAGAAGAGAAAGATGCACACACACACACACACACACACACACACACACACACACACACACAGAGTAAAAGCCAAGGCTGATGGACAGATGTTGCGCGTATGGAACTATTGCGCAAAGAAGCTTTCATAAATGACTGTGCACAGAGGGAAACATTTACTTAGTCAAAGGCAGGAAAGAACAATCAGAGGCCAACTGTGCCACGATCTATCACAGGCCTGCGTATGACAGTACACAGTGCAACCTGATTCAAAGGTAGCTTAAGCCCTTCCTGAGGCCAGCCCCCCAAAGAGAGAGCATCCAACCTACCAATTTTGGATGAATGTGTCAGACAGAGGACAGGGAAAACATCAGCATGTCAGAAAGTACTACAGAGATCTAAAGGGTCTAACTTGAAAGAAAGCGCCTTAAGTTAACCTGCCACAAAAAGATGGAAGGAATTCAAGGTGTTTCTAATTTTGATTTCAGACTGTAGATGCTAAATAATCTCTGACTGGTGCTGACTTGAAAAGAGAAAGTTTTGTAAAGTCTTCATGTAAAGAAATGAATTTGAATTTTTTTTAAACATCAAAATGAGCACATTTACATTTTTTTATATGCGAGTAAGCCTACTAAAAATACAACCGACTCCTCTCCATTTGCTGATTTGGCTTTCTGCGTTAATTTTCTTCTTTCTTTTTTTGTTAAGCGGCATTAACACAATTGATGTCAAAAATGAAGTAGAAAGAAATGTAAACATGCATCTTGAATATTGAAGCAATGCCTGAACAGAGACAGATTAATTTTGTGACAGGGGGGGGGTCTCTGAAACTACAGATGGAGGTGAAACTTCAAAATGCGTCACAGCATCACACTAGAAAAGAGGAAGTTTCCATCACCACCAATCAGAGCTGCAGCTGATACATACACGCACCTACAGCAGAGTCAGTTGACCCTTTCCGTGAAGACAAAAGCCAGATGTTAGTGAGTGTTAGTGGGTTTTAAGTCCAGTGTGAAAGGGCTTAAAGTATCAAGAACAGGAAAGGAAAACATTTGAAAAAAACACACACACACACACACACCCAGAGGGTAATGGTTTGAGTAGAGTCTTGGCAAACACATCCAATGGGTAACAGGTTATGAAAATGTGTTTTTGGAACTTTTCATTTCTGTTTTAAATGAGTGAAAATGCTAGCACACACTAAATCAACAAGAAAAAAGAAAGTGTTTTTAACAGACAAAACCCCTTGAATAGTACACTTCTTTGGTGTGGCTTTGCATGCTGTTACGTCTTGCCTCAAATTCCAAAAACTGCCAGTTTCACTTTGCTCTCAGCGGCACAGAGGCTTTCCATACATCCTCTTAAAATGTGCCTCTTTAAGGAAACCAAAGTGTGATGCAAAATATTCATCAAAAGACTAACTTATGTAACCCCAGGTCACCCCTTAAATACCTCTGAAATAACTTGTGCTTCGCTTTGCATGTTATTAAGCCTTGCAGGTAATACCAATGAACTAATCAAAAGTTCATGCTTATGTTATACATTACAAATGTAGAATGCAATGTATTCAAGACATGAAATATCCAGAAATAATAGTATCAGGGGAAGTTATCATGATAAACTCCATTGTAGTAAATGTGCATTTCAGCTAATAAGCAGAAGAGTGCCTGCATGGCTCCACCCAGAGGACACAAGAGTGAATTTTATGGATTAAATCTTGTGAATTTAACCGAATTGTCTTTTTTTTTTTTTTTTAATTTTTTAAAAAGGGGGAAAAAGAAAAAAAGTCAGTTTTGCAAACAATGTTTATGATCTGACACAGTTAAAATAAATAAATAAAACTTTTTTTCTTTACATTTTTGTATAAAACCATCAAAACTTGCATCTTCAAAGGCATTGGTCACATACCACTCTCTCATATTTCAGCAGCTTTTAGGTAAAGACTACAGTACCAGTCAAAAGTCAAACTTTGACTGGTACTGTATATTCAAACTGCTTTACAGGTCAACAGGAATAAATCCCATGTTCAAGCCTGTCTGTGTCTACTGCCTTCAAGCAGTTCTAAATACAGTTCTAGTTCTGACTACAGATTTATTTTATTTGCACATCGGTAGGCTTAAAGTAAATAATTAATTTGTCAAGTAATCATTTGGTATATCTATCCATCCACCGATCCATGTTCTTCCACTTATCTGGGGCCGGGTCACGGGGGCAGCAGCCCAAGCAGAGCAGCTCAGGCTTCCCTCTCCCCAGCCAGCTCCACCAGCTCATCCGGAGGGACCCCAAGGCGTTCCCAGACCAACTGAGAGATATGATCTCTCCAGCGTGTCCTGGGTCTGCCACAGGGCCTCCTCCTGGTAGGACATGCCCAGAACACTTCACCCAAGAGGTGCCCAGGGGGCATCCTAATCAGATGTCCAGAGCCACCTCAACTGGCTCCTCTCGATGTGGAGGAGCAGCGGCTCTACTCTGAGCCCCTCCCAAATGGCTGCACTCCTCACCTTATCTCTAAGGGAGAGGCCAGCCACCCTTCGGAGGAAGCTCATTTCTGCCGCTTGTATTCGCGATCTTATTCTTTCGGTCACCACCCAAAGCTTGTGACCAAAGGCGAGGGTAGGGAAGTAGATCGACCTGTAAAACGACAGCTTCGCTTTTACGCTCAGCTCCCTCTTCACCACGACAGACTGGTGCAGCGTCCGCATCACTGCAGACGATCCCGATCCGTCTGCTGATCTCTTGTTCCCCTCTCCCGTCACTTGTGAACAAGACCCCGAGATACTTAAACTCCTCCACCTGGGGCAGGAACTCATCTCTGAGCTGGAGAGGGCACTCCAACCTTTTCCGGCCGAGGACCATGGCCTAAGACTTAGAGGTGCTGATTCTCATACCAGTTTTTCAAATATAAGCATGTCCTGTTTTTTTTTTTCTACTATTAATAAATGAATGCATTCCTGTTGAGCTTGCAGATTACTTTCAAACAGCTAAGCAAAAAAAAAATAATTGCTAGATAAGTGATGAAAACAATCAGTAACTATAGTGCTAGTCAAAAGGTTTTGGTGACCTTGACCTTTGACCTCAAAAATGAAATCATATGTTTGCAGGCCCCTGAGGAATTTTTCTACAAAGTTTCATCAATTCTGGTTCAAAACTTTTTGAGCTACATTGCTAAAAGACAAACAAACGAACAGGGGGTGAAAACATAACCTCCCTCCTCCTATCGCTGGGTGAGGTAATAAAATACCAGCAGTAGCTTCCAGTAAACTAGACCCACATGTTAATATTTGCTGATATGCTGCCATTCATGTGTCTTCTGTTGGCATAGTTCACTATTTTTTTCCCCACAAGACAGATGAGAATGATTTGGACAGTAAATATGTTGTCCAAAACTATTTTCCTGAAGATTTCTGTGAACAGGAGATCCAGTCTTTTTAAAGATATATGGGAGCCAAATGTCTCATAAAAACACTACTGCATTTGTCTACTCACATTTAAGGAAAAAGCATCGGCCTGAAAAACAAGAATATCTAACAAGACAAGTCCCCACAGTGGGCTCATATTCATGCGCCATTAGGGAGTTGTGTAGAGCAATCAGGGAGTCAAACGGCACCAACTTAATAAACGGCTGCCAATACAGCTACACACATTATGGATCTAAAGCAGCTTTTGCCCTTCTGCAGACATGATTTCCATGCGGAAATCAGGCAATGCAGCTTTTAAAGATGCAGGCTTCATGCTTCTTACACCAGGTTGTGGAAGTGTATTTAGCTGTGGAGTTGATCAGCACGGTCACGTCTCTAAGCCCTTTTGTTAGCTTCAGTTCACAGTTAATGAAGCCTCGAGATAAATCTTACAGTTCAGTGTTTAGTAAACACCTTCTTCAAACTGCATCTATTCAGTCTCACAGCAGAACATGAAATAATCAGAACCTCTAATCCTCCAGTTTTTTTTTCTTCATATTTGTGGACACACATTTTCCACCCTTATTTTAAAATCCCTGAACATTTTTCTTTTTTCATCCGTTTGGTCTCATATGATTTGTGCCCATGTAAACATTTTTTTAAAAAGGGCAAAAATTCCACAGTTGGCTTCCTGTTAAAATACATTAGCCATCATAAATCACGCTGACATTAACAAAAGTGCCTGTTTCTGTCCGTGAACACAAACAAATATATGACTTATTTGTGCCCATTTCACATTTTGCCATGAGACATGACTGACTGTAGTGAGCTATAACCTCTCTGCTTCAGCTGTATTTGAGCATTTCCCACAAAAAGCAGCAGAGCATTCCTTTTAATAATAGGCAGACTTTTGTGGACATGTTTTTAAGCCATTAGCTTCTGATGTTTTCATGTTGTGTTGTTGCAGTTAGTCTTCATTACTCTGTTCTATTCTTTGTTTCAATACCTCACTATAAAACGCTGTGTTAACTTTGCAAACCAACTCCCTATGTGAAACAGCTTTGGAGTATTAGTCTCAGGAAAAGCAGCAATTTGGGTTTGACCACCTAACTCTTAACTACCGTTTTCTTACACAGAACACCAACATTAAAGTGATGACAGCCATATGTGGTAAAACTGGGTAAAAAAGGCAACAGAATGACTCCTTTTGTAATAGCAAAGTAGTTACTACAAAGGTTATGTCCTTTTTCATGTGGTAGTGCCAAAAGAAATACCACTAAATTACATGTAGAGTTCAGAGGGACGTGCAGGTAAAGCTGGAGCCCAACTTTTAGCAGAATGCCCCGACCGCATGCTTTAAAGAACTGTCCGAAAGCAGTTCCCTGGATCGTCTTTGTCAGTAACAGCAGTGTCTGCTCAATAACAAAAGAGGGCGCCATTACCCTTTCTTCAACTCGGCAGCTCACACAATCTAATCAAGTATGTCCAGACAGGAGTCCATTCCTCATTTCCACAGGACTGGTGGGAAGCTTGTTGGGAAAAACTACACTGATCTTGTACAGTTCAGATGCCCATGTGACCAGAGAACTGATCCTGGATCTGCAGTGTTTTAACTGGAAGCCTCACAAGCACAAAATCATAGGATGAGATCAGCTAAAATATGTTGCGACATACATAGTGGGTTCCACATCTGAATGACCTACATACACCCATGACCCACACTGTACTTGTATTTAGTCCAACATGTTCCATTTTTTCCCTTTTATGAGGGCTGAACAATGCATTGTTTTAAGGAATAAAACATTGTTTTTCTATTAATAGGTTTCAAATTAAATAAAAACAGTCAACTTTCTAGATTTGTAAGAGAGCTCTGCTTTAATAAAACTGTCTAAAACTGGAAAGCATGACTGACTTAAATGAGTAAGTTGTTTAAAACATAAACACAAAGAATCTGATTTGAGTTTCAATTCCAAATTTTGCCTGTTGACAGTTACCAAAATTCAGTCCTGCAGGTTTATTTCAGCTTTAGTCCGCGTGAACATCCTAAGATAAGCCTGAGCAGAAGGCTGTCCCTTCGGACCACTGTGTAAATATTTCAACTGTCAGTCTAAGGTTTATTTTTTAACATTTTTTACTTCAATAAGAAAGACTTCTGTCTTTATAAATGATTAAATGTGGGTTTGTGCATCCGCGTATGCTCGCATAGACGTGAAAAACACAGCTGCCCAAATCACTTCACACTTCCTCCACATGAGGACAGAAATATCTGTGCTCAAAGAAAAAAATTGGAAGAGGAAACCCTGTTTTTATGGGATTGTGCCTCTCGTCATTCATATAAAACAGGATTACATCTGATGCAGATCAGGCCTCAGTGGACACATTTGTTTGTCACAAGTGATGCCTAATATCTTCATTTTACAGGCTTGACAGTTAACAATACTTAACTGTGGGGTTCTCAAAACCATTAAAAAAAAGTTTCTTTAAAAAGTTGACCTAATTTCACTGTGGTATAGCAGTAACTTATTTCATTGCTTAAGGAGACATGCCCATTATAAGCGGCTGCAAAAAAGAGCCATCAGAAATAGTAAATGGAGCGCAATTTTCATTATAAGAGTCCCTCGGAGATCGCACTGCCTGTGATGCTGACAATCACGGTGAAACTTTTCCTGGTGCTGTGAGTGTTGAAAAAGACTGAGCAAAAACTAAGTTAACATCTTAAAACAAATCGCTTTAGCTTAAAACTTTTACATTTATTAACTACCTCCATCAGATGTATCCATTTAGTTATTATTTCATTTATTCCAGTGTATTAAAAAAGTATGATTTTAATGCTTTTTTTGGCCGAGACCTGGTGTCAGGACATACATGCACCGATCTGTGTTTTTACTGAGACTAAATGAATGTCAATGTATGTTAAGATAACATTGAGGACAGTATTGTAATCGTGTGTCAGAATAACAACTATGCATTTCAAAATAATTGGAAAATATTCTTAAAAGAAAAAAAATTGCACAGACCCATGTTTCTCCATGTGCACTAAAACAACAGAAGCAAGTGGGTGAGATGAAGCTGAGCAGACGCATGTATACCATCATTAAATACTATTTCAAGGAGGATTCACAGATCAAACTAAGCCTCTGGACCCTGGAGAAAGCTCTATGTTTTTGTAGAGCGAAATTAAGAGAGAGGGCTACAAAGCATTGGAAAATAGCACGGATATAAATGGGTGCACCAGAAGCACGTGGCGGGATAAAACTATGGGACAGTTAATACAACTGATGGAAAGGAGTGGACTAGATTTGCATCCAGTTTGAGATGGCATATGGAAGTCAGTCATGGGCCAAACTATGAATGAGACATGCAGACAGGTTACAAATTAAAGGAAAAATCAACACATTGACTTAGTAAAGACTTAGTTGGGCCTCCACGTGCTTTCAAAATAGCTTCAATAGGCTTGGACTGGTTTTACAAAAACAAAAGACAATGAAAATAGCGGTAAAAGTCCATCTATAATAGAGGTGGGAATCACCAGACAGACTACGCTATAATATTACCACTAAACAAATCAAATAGAATTCCCAGAGTATTTAAATACATTTCATAAAATGGCAACATTTGGTCTCCCTGTATCGATAAATCGCCACGCAAAACATCGTGATATTATGTTGTATCGATTTTTTTCCTCACACCCCTACTGTCTAATTCATTCTATCACAAAATTCCAGAGTAGCTCAGTTGAGTTGAGTGACCATAACATCACACTGTATTTATGAAACCATTCAGTGACCTGTCAATAGAAGGGAAAGAGACATCCTTCATTACAGAATTGAAGTACATAAAATGTCTACTAATTGCATCTCAGTTCAAGAGAACAAATATGTGCAGAGGTTTACAAGATGTTTATATTTCTTACTGAATGTAACAACAGAATAAAGCACGATTTTAAATAATCAAAAGAGCTACTAAAGGATATAACACTAACAAATTAAATTATATTTCAATTAAGAGGAGACTCAGCTTTGATTTTTTTTTAAAAATACATTATTATCATCACAAATTTTCTCATTTATATGCTTCACTCAACAGAAACTAACACATGAAACTCACTTCGATCAACATGTTTTGAATCATATAACCTGCATATATTGCTCTTGAAAACGAGTCATATTTTTTATATTTATACATGGATATTTTATATCATGGGATGCCATGAAACACACGCGCGCACACGCGCACACACACACACACACACACACACACACATATATATATTATATATGTATAAAATAAAAAAGAATATATAAATAAATATAATCGAAGGCAACATTGTAGACTCCCACAGGCAAATGGGAACCATGAAGAGGCCGCTAGGAAAGCCGCTACCGCAAAGTACAGTACCAGTCAAAAGTTTGGACACAGTAAGTGTTTTGACTGGTACTGTACCTGCAGGGACTAGGGCAAGTCCTGCGGAGTCAGCTAAATGGGAAGAACAAGACCCGGGCAATCAACACCTACGCCCTGCCAGTCATCAGATACCCTGCTGGGACAATAAGCTGGCCAAGGGAGAAGATTGAAGCCACTGGCATCATGACAAGAAAACTCCTTACTATGCTTGGAGGGTTTCACCCCAAAATCCAGCACCCGGAGACTGTACGCAAAGCGGAAGGAAGGAGGCTGATGACTGGTGAGTGTCAAAACTACTATCCAGAACAAAACAACAAAGATTCATGGGTACATCAGGAAGATGGCCACAAAGGATCAACTGCTTAGTGAATACCTCAGGCAGCAGAAACTTGAGAAAGAGGAGAAATAGGAACCATCATGGAAGGACAGGCCCCTGCACAGCATATACCACCAGCAGATGAATACAGGGCTGATTTGGAAAAATCCGACCAGACAGCTAGACAGAGCTGGGCTGAAAGACAGCACAGAGGCAATAATATTAGCAGCACAGGCACAAGCTCTGAGCACGAGATACATACAGACTGGGGTCTACCAGGCAAGACCCCAGGTGCCAGCTGTGCAGAGACGCCCCCTGAGACAATCCAGCACATAACACCATGGTGCAAAATGATAGCAGGCAGCGCATACATAGAAAGCCATAACCAACTGGCTGGCATAGTATACAGAAACATCTGTGCTAAGTATGACCTGCAAGTCCCAAGGTTAAAATGGGATACGCCCCCAAGGGTGGTTGAGAATGATCAAGCTAAGACCCTGTGGGCCTTCCAGATACAAACGGACAAACTAGTAATGGCTAACCAACCGGACATAGTAGTGGAGAACGAGCAAAGGAAAAATGCCGTAGTAAATGATGTAGCAATACCAAACAACAATAACATCAGGAAGAAGGAACACGAGAAGCTCGATAAACACCAAGGGCTCAGAGAAGAGCTAGAGAGGATGTGGAAGGTGAAGGTAACAGTGATCCGAGGTAATTGTAACACTCAGGGCAGTGACCCCCAAACTGGGAGAATGGCTCCAGCAGATTCCAGGAACAACATCTGAGATCTCTGTCCAGAAGAGCGCAGTCCTGGGAACAGCTGATACTGCACAGGACCCTAAAGCTCCCAGGCCTCTGGTGGAGGACCCGAGCTTGGAGGAGGACAAAGACCGCCCACAGGGTGGGTGAGTGAGTGATGGATGTGATGGATGTTGTCTTGATATTAGTTTGTATGATTAAATTGGGGGAAAAAAACAAAGTGTAAAAACAACAACATGTGAACTGCAGTATAATACATGACCAGTAGCAGTACCCTGTAGTCAAACTAAATAGTTCCAATAAATTGAGAAAAAAAAAATTTGGCTGAGGAAGGATTAAGAAAAATATGTCCTGTTGCATTTACAGTCTGCATGTAGAGAGTTCTGAATTCACTTGCATTGTGCACTAACAATGATGTGTATCAGAAAAAAAACCTGATAGAAAAGAAAGAGTCCTTCTGGCTTGGATTAGGAATTTGCATCCCACTCGTGTATTACAATGTCTTGCAGATAAGCGTATTACAATATGTGCTTCAGGGTCTGAGCTGGGTGTGAAGATGGGTCCTTGTCATGTCAGGTGGACAAAGACTGTTGTATAACAAAGACGCTTTAAGGCGTCCCTTAACAAAAGTCCACAGAGAGAGTTTTCAGATTCAAGGGCGATGTAAGGGAGGTTTCTGCAAATACAGGCCAACAGAACAGATTTATGCAGTGAAGAAAAAAAAACAGATGAATGATAATAAATTATTTAGTTACTCAAAGAAACAACCTTTAGCTGCATGTTGTCAGACTTTACTAAGAAGCACTTTTTTCCGTGTAGATTAATACTACATTCATTCAAAATAAAGAGTAAATCCAATGAAACCCAATACAAATATGATGGTCCAAAACTTTTTTTTCCCCTGTATTGCTGTTACAGTTTTACCCATGTGGAACTGCTGCTTCTTTCTATTCTATTATGTTCAAAAACTAAAGTCAAAACATTCCATTTCTATCAAAAACTATCCAAATACTTTTCCTTACCTGACCCTAACCAATGAGTTTCTAATGATAATCAATTGACGTTAAACATTGATAGTGACTTACACTACTGTCAACCTCTTCAGCCTCCAAATCCGGGTCATTTTTTGCCCTTTAAAAGTGGAAAATATTCATTCATGTCCAGAAAAAAATATCATTGTATTGAAAGTCGTGTCACCATCGCAAATGGCCATGAGCCTGTTGTATTAAAAGAGCAAAAACATTATATTCTGACCATTAATCTGACATCAAAGCTTCACTCAATACTCAAACTACAATTTACTAAACTAAAATTATTTATTTCAACAAATATATAATATCAACAAAATATCAACTTGATGAAAAAAACTAATGCGTAATATGTGTAACTAAAAAAGGGATGTGATCCTGAAAAAAAGTCTTCCGGTTCCTGGTATACATGGTACAGAAAGGTGAAATACGGCATCGCCCTGCTCTGTCAGCCAATACATCACATACAGGAAGTTTTTCTTTGTTGTTCCTCAGCCGGCCAGAGCCCAATTCCTGCCCAAAATGTCCTTGACAAAACAAAACAAACTAATAAGGACTGGCAGACCGGTTTTAGGAAACCGCACTTGATCATCGGGGAGTGACCCTTGCTGATCCCTCAATCATCATCATCCAAGTGGGTCCTGTGGTTATTTTAAAGGGTGGTATATTCATGGCCCAGGCTGAGGCAATAGCTGCTCCCATCCTGCCTTTTAAAAGGACGGAAGCAGTTTGGAAATTAACACAGCTCACATGCTGTGAGAAGAAAGCTTTATTTATGGTGAAATAAACCTGTCTGGCACATGACATGAGAATTTTATTCATTTATTTTTTTGGTGGGGGGGTGGGAGGGGGTGTTGGCTGAGTCCCATGGGCTGAAATAATTGTTTTTTAAAGTTTCTCATTCACTGAGACACAATTCAAAGAAATTACACATTTTTACTGCTGTACAAGTTGACATTCATAACAATGCAGTTGGAATACATCCAAAATCGAGGTATCTAAAGATAAGGGAGCTAAAATTACATCTTCCAGAAACAGGATGACTTTTTCTGCAGAACTATAAACACAATTCCAAAGCTGGGAATTGGGACTTCCTGTAAAAGTGGCATTTCCCCCCCCCCTCAAATCTGCTCTTGAGGTTCAAAGTAATTTTGCAGACTAAATGTTATTTACAACAATTAAATTAAAAAGCCTCTGGAAAATAATGCTACTCACCTCCAGTTGATCAACCTATCACAACACTCAACCAAGAAAAAGCCAGAGGGCAGTGGATTCAAAAGAAGGTACATCACAGAAATATGCACAGTAAGAAAAGAAAGAGCAGGATATTTTTTAAAAAACAGTAAGTGTGTTTTCCTTCCGTTGAACTTTTGTAATGATTACATAATCTAACTCGCATCAAGTTATAAAAAAAAAGCCCATCTAACATGCATGTCTTTGGGAGCAAACCAGAGCAAACAAGCATACGTAAGGAGAAAATGGCAACACCATACAGGAAAGGTTTAAACCTAGCACCTTCTTTCTGTGATGTGAATCCGCTACTTACTTAGCCACCGTGCCACATAAAGTGAATGACTCCAACAATATTACCATAAGAAAAGTATTACGGTTTACAGGTAAAATACTAACCTATTTTATCTTCACAGGGTAAAAAGAACACCAAGTGTTACCACTGTGTTGGCAGCTGCACAAAACACTAAAGTTTAAGATACTGCTCCAATTGGGGCTTTTAACTTGACATCACACAGATTTGTATATAACACAGTTCTAAATAAAGTGGGTGCACCTTGAACTATCTACTATCTGTATAATCAGTAATGTCTCTGATGTTTAGCCTACCTTTATTGATATCAACACTGTGGACAAATTATATATAAAGCTTTGAACATTTTGTAAGTAAGAGTTTTTAATCAAAGTTGAATCAATTTTTATCTACACTGAATATTTTAACCTTTATGAAATGTAAGATTTACTTAAGCACTGTTTTAGTAGACTGCACCTAGTGGTAACTAAAAGAAAATGGTTGTTTACTTTGATTCTCAACAATTTAACTGATCTACTGCTTCTTATAAAGACAACACTAGCACAGCACCTTAAACAGCTCTTGAAACTGTCCAATAAAAAGACTTATTTTCCAACGTTTGGTTCAGTGAATCCTGCATTAATGTGGAATAATTAGTATGCTGCTCCAGGTTTCCGGTAGTGGGCCACCTTGTGTGAGGTTTTTTTTCCCCCAATTTAAGCTAAAAGCAGTCTTGAGTATCTTGATCTAAATAGTGTGACCTGGGCCTGAAGAATAGTCCCAGCAAGTCTGAGGAGCACTTTTCCACTCCATTAATAACATAATGAGATAACTGCAAAGTGACTAATACGATCACTTAGACCCTTAATGGTAAAGGGTCCAAAGAGCAGTAGCTATGGTACCCAGAGCGCGTGGCCACATACTAATGTCCCATGACACCTGCTATTACAAAGAACTTAACGAACATCTAACTGCATTGCTATAATAAAAACGGAATAGATAAATGGCCAGGTTTGAGCCTTTTCCCAGGAAAAATAAAGGATTGAATAAATGAATAAATAAACAGAAGGAGCAGAGTGTGACAGAGCACAGTTTTCAGTGAAAATGTAAATGTGTACAACTGAAAAGAAGCCGGGTCACTCAAGATTAGGGATGCATTGATCTGATATCTGGATGATATTAGTCTGTTCTCAAACGGGTGAATCAGGTATCAGTGACAACGTGCTGATTTATAAGGTCAGTCTATTCTATGTTGTTCTATGTCAACTACTCACATTTTAAAAGTTGTGCACTAGATGCTAGTGGCAGAGCTAACATAGTATTTTAGAGGTCTGTCGTGCCTGTCAGGCCAACAACTTTTCTTTGACAAGATTAAAAAGCTTCAGATGACTGTGGGTTTCTCTCCTTCGCTTACTTCCCCATTTGTACTTTTTATGTTTAGTCAAAGACACTGGATACAATAGAAGTTCAGAGGATTTTAGTTGAGCATACCACTTGTTGAAGAGCATTTATTACGCTTAACGTAACATGGTGTATTGCCAACTTAGTTAATATTATTCCACTTAAGCTGTCTCTTATCAGCTCCACCCTGAACCGTGTGTGTGTGTGTGTGTGTGTGTGTGTGTGTGTGTCGGGGGGGACTGTAAATGACAGCAGTGTGAAGCAACCTAATGGCTATCAATCTGAGCTAACACGAGCCTAGTACAAATACGAGTAAATAAGATGAATGACGCCAATAAATACCTGAAAACATGGCATCAACATCGGATTGTAACTGGAAATTGCTGGATCAGTGCATGCCCACTCTCTAAATAATTCAAAATACTTTGCATTTCCTCCATCAACACAAACATACACAAAGAAATCACAAGCAGTCACAGTTTTTGCTGTCCCAACGCAGCCCCCATAGATCCAGTGTCTACTGACACTGTAGTAGGCTATCACATCAATAAGCTATGGTTGACAAAAATCAATCGATGACACTTTTTTATTCTCCACCTTTCTTTGGCTTAGGTGAGAGGCCTCATTATAAAACTGTACTGGAAAAAGACAATGCAACTGCTCTATAAATGCAAAATAATGTTTCAGTCTCAATCTGAGAACACTATGGGATTACCACTTGAATGAATTTTTTTAAATCTGCTGAAACTGTGATTATACAATGTCAGTTTAATACCATCTACTTGCAAAATTTTAATATGCTGCCTCTTCTGATATTTTAAGTACATTTGAGCTGGTGACTTTCCTAAGAACAAGCAGCAGGAGCAAGGAAGAGGCCAAAGTGTTGCACCTTATTAGCTATCCAACAGTCAACCACACTCAAGACAATTATGATCAAACAGTTTATGTGGTTTAGAGTAAGCTTCTTTTTTCTTTATAAATTGAAGTTATAAATATGAAGTTAGTCTTTTTTTTTGTTTTTTTTTTAACCTAATTATGTCATGTCTGTTTGGTGCACTTTTGGGGGTAAATAAGAACCCACTTTTGTCAACCAGTATAGCAGTTTCATCGTTGCATCAGTGTCTGTTGTTTATGCAGAGCTGGTTCAGAGCTGCAGACAAGACTAAATGGCAAAGAATACTGAAAATGTGGAGTAAAATAACTAAAGTACTAAAATATTAGTTCATAGGCCAACGTAAAAGAAAAAAGTAAAAACCAAGTGACAAAAACCATATCATTCTTCTTTGAATCCAAGATACGAATCCAAGGTGTGAACGGCTGAACTCTCCTTTCCAGCACCCTGGCATAGACCTTCCCAGGGAGCCTGAGGAGTGTGATCCACCAGTAGTTGGAGTACACTACTGGTCCCCCTTCTTGAGCACCGCCCCAGATCTCCATGCAACATTGCAGAAGTATGTCAACCAAGACAACCCTACAACATCCAGAGCCTTCAGGAACTCAAGCAAATCTCATCCAACAATGTCCTCAGCCTCCCTCTGATTACTGTTGAAGTTCTGCTGGCAGTGGGAGTTAAAGAACTCATGGACTGCCAGGCATTCCCAGTGCACCCTCACTATATGTTTAGGTGAGCTAGTTCCTTCCAGCATCCTCCCCTGTCACCTGACCTAACTCACCTGATCTAACTCAGCTCCTCTCTTCACCCGAGTGTCCAGAACATACAGCTGCAGATCTGATAATATGATTCCAAAAATCGATGATCGACCTGCAACCCAGGGTGTTCTGGTGCCATGTGCACTTATGAACATCTTTATGTTCAAACATGATGTTTATTATAGACAAACTTTGGTTTGCACAGAAGTCCAATAACAGAACACCAGTCGAGTTCAGATCAGGCAGTGTGCCTGTGTGAGCACTTAAGTCTCCCAGTAGGACGACAGAATCACGAGATGGGGCACCCTTGAGCACCCCACCCAGAGACTCCAAGAAGGCTGGGTACTCTGAACTGTCATTCGGCGCATAAGTGCAAACAACAGTCAGGACCTGTTCCCCAGCCCAAAGGCACAGGAAAGCAACCCTCTCGTCCACCAGTGAAAACTCCAACGTACAGGCAGCAAGCCAAGGGGATACAAAAATACCCACTCCAGCCTGCAACCTCTCAATGAGAGGAACCCCAGACTGGAAAAGAGTCCCGCACTTCTCCAGGACACTGGTTCCAGAGCCCATACAGTGTGTTGAGGTAAGCCCGACTACATCTGGTCAGAATCTCTGGCTCCTTCCCGGCCAGAGAAGTGATGTTTCATGTCCCAAAAGCCAGTTTCAATAGCCAGGGATCAGTCTGCCAGTCCCTCCGCCTGACACGTACTGCATCTGACCCCTATGGCACCTCCTGCAGGTGGTGAGCCTATGGGAGAGCAGGCCCATGTTTCCTCATCAGGCTGTGCCCCAACTGTCCGACTCCATCTTGGTTTCTAAAAACTGGATGTGACGAGGAGGGACAGGTCTGACTGTGAAACCACCACAGTCCAGTAAATGTTTAACAACCTGTCAATCACAAGTTGTTAGCCAATCAGCAAACCAAAAATAATCGTACAACTTGAAACACAGTACGCCAGATTTAGAAAACAGATTTAATTTTTATTCAGCATGAACTAAAATGAGTGACTGAGACCAAAACCTCAGCAGAAAAGTATTTACACAGGTTAAATCAGAAAGCCACTTCCCCAAAGATATATATATAAACACCTAGGATCAAAAGTCTTTATGCAACCGAAGCTTTCGCCATCTGGTGGCCATCGGATAGAATGCAGGTTTAAGGCACTTCACCATTGGCTTAATTTTTCTGACCTGGAAGCTACATCTATGTTGAGCTCTCCAAGGCTCCAGAGCAGAACAAGGGCTGCAGTCACCATGCTGCAGCCCAAGATTGTGAAGTTCAAGTTCATCTGCAGGAGAGGCTTAGGGAGCCCACACAGAAAGACACTTGCAGCGATGCAGTGAACACAGACTATAAAATATCAATTAAATTCTGAGATAACAGGCAATGTAAGTCTGTAAAGTTGAACTCACTTTGCAGAGAGAGACTGAAATGGGGCTGACAATTGAGGTGAAGGATCCTGTTGATCAATGGGGTGGTAAATCTGTCCCACTCCGCTCCACTCCCACAAGGTTCAATACAATAGATCTTTCCACCCACATACCACAATATTTATTTTTCTTAGATTTATACTTATTAAACTCCTTATAGTGTAATATATTTTTATTCATTTGACTAATTTTTTTCTATTTAACTATGCTTGTTTCTGGGTTTGTTTCTGGGTACCTGACTGATCTATTTGTTTTTCTTATACTGTATTTGCTTTACTGAGCTGCTCTACTATGTTTAACCTCTTTTGTTACAAGTTATATTTAATGTTGTGACATGGTAAATTCCCAACTTTTTAGTAAGTGTAAAGTATATCTTAACTTATACATTAGCAGATAATGATCAGCTGCAAAGTGATTACTTGCTTTACATGAGAACATAGCTTTACTGGAGAGGCAGCTAATTACATTCCTCCAAGTACTCAGTAAATAAATTATCAACAGAGGACAATATTCTAGGTGGCATTATTTACTAAATTACTGTTGAAGTTGTTTGGATGTCGATGGTGTTTCGAGGATTAAACACACTGATAGAAGAAAACATGGCTTGAGCCTTGAGTGAGACAGAACAGTGAGGCTGCAAAGTGACATGTTATAAAAAACATATTATATCAATAGGTCAGAAAAAGTCTGTCAAGTGGCAATCAAAAAAACGTATTACCAGTTGTTACTATTTTAATTAACAGTGTGTGTAAGTCCAATAAACCTAACACCCACATCTGCTGAGTCCCACTCATTTGATTCATGCATGCCCGAAACGATGAGTCAAGGACGAGGCACGACATTCTATGAAACAAACGTTCACTGTTAAACACTCTTATTTCAGAATAAGCCTCTCTGTTTATGTTCATTGAAAAAGCTTCACCAGCTGGTGAGAGACTAACAGAGGACCGGACAAAATGCAATGTGAGTCATCAGCTGCAGTTAAAATACAACTAGTTTAAAACATGTAACAAATACTGCAGCGGTACTAAAAAAAATATGTTTGTTTATTTATGGTAATTCATTTCACTCTTACAAGTCACATGGCAGTAGCAACACAAACAACTTCAACATTTACGACTGTTAGAATAATACAGATGGATTAATTTGCAACTATGATGCATTTAAGACTGCCTGAAGCCAGTTGCTAGGAGCTAAGGTACAAAACAGATAATGATCTATCTTTTTGCTTACAACCACCTTTTCCATCTTCATATTATGCCAGCATACACTTGAATGCAACAGAGCATACTCTCTATTCAGTGACCAACCATCTGTAAAACAGCAGCTACTGCTGCTTGGGCAGTATCTGTTTCCAAACACTGCAAGGAAAGATTAAATCACACTGAAACTAGCAGTATTCAACCTAACACACAAACATACACACACAGCGTATCCTGCCATTCTCCGGCAAACAAATACCGGCATATATGCATCTTCTTACCGTGTAAAGCCCAACCCTGCACAAGGCAAGGGACAGCTGCATGTGCTCCGACATTGTGCTCAACAACAAGTGTAACCCCCGGCAACAAACAACCCAAGCCTCTGGAGTAAGTGAATGGGTGGAGGAGGATCGGGGATGGCTGAGCACAACAGCACCAGGTCAACAGCATGAGTCCTGTTCTTCACCGTGTCACAGTCAACAGCTCAAATCCACAATTCAATTCTTTTTGGGGTTTTTTTTTTTTTTACACTTGAGATTAACAATTGAGTTTTGTATGGGTGAAGATGAGCAAGACTGAAGGTTGTCCAGTGTTTACTCCCTGCATTCATTCATTGAAAAGAAAAAAAACTATTACCACAAGGATCAACAGACTGACACAAGCTCAAGATTAGTTTGTGAGGATCTCTCTCTCCACAGAGATTAAGGGCTGTCTGACAACTACAGATCCAGAATAAGACTGCAAATTGGATTAGTCACCATTACACACCCACACACTATGGCCATACTGTTCGCACAGCTTTACGGAGATGAAAATATTGCTCTCTATGCATGGAGGAGGATAAAAGGATCGACCACTTGAGTCTGCAGCGGTCGTGGGGATTTCAGTCATTGTTGCGGAGCGTTTTGTTGGAAGTCTGTTAACTGTGAGTCATGTTCAAATCACTTTGAGCTTTGGTCAGCTCAGCAGTCTAGTTACAGCTGCTGCCACCATCTAATGACATAAATTTGCAGTTATAAAATGAAATATTCAACATTAATGCAATAAGCTACATGATAAATAATAACACCAGCAACAGGCAGACTTTGGATTTAATTCTTTGAAGAGTGCAAATATTATGCATGTATAAAACATTACAAGTATGTCTGTACAGACAGTATATAGTATATAGTTCCATCTAGTATGGCATTGACAATTATTCAGATTTTGAAAAGGTAAAAAAAATGACAGCAGGACAAGGACTGCTATTAGTGTTCACTGCGGTATAATGTAGCTTAGCTGAATGAATACATCAACAGAGACTGAATCTGGCAAGCTGACCTATTCACTTTGGTATTCAAGGATAGATAAGGATCTTCTGTACCTGCACTAAGAAAAAAATAGTTTAATCTGTTGTTGTTTGGTTATTTCTACTTTGAGTCAGCAGTTCCCAAATGACGCGCCTTGAGGCAAATCTAGGTGTGCCTTTGGATTTTCTGTCAACCACATACTCCAGCACAACTGCAAAAAATAATGAGTGAAATTTCATTTTACTATATGGGTACGCATCAAATGCCCTGACTAACAGGCCAAAGGTCCTGGTAATGAGAATTTTAAAATTTGTTTTATAAAAAAAAAAAAAGTCAAATTGATCACTTTCTTGTGTGGATAAAAAAATCACTCAAGTTACAAGGTTTTTATTATATATATATATATATATATATATATATATATATATATATATATATATATATATATATATATATATATATATATATATATATATATATATATATATATATATATTCTGCTGCGTCAGGGATGTGACCAGCATTCAGCTTAAGTGCCAACATGGTGACAAGTAAGTTAAACAGAAATCTACAAACCAAAGATATTTCTGAGAGAAAGGTGGCCTGCTGTAAAGCATCGATCTGAACCAGAACCAGCAAGAACGTTTGTTGGATTGAGTGAAAGTGTCTAATAAGAGGATGGAAGAAAATTGTGTTTGGGGCGCTTATTGCAGACCAAAAACATTCAGGTGTTATGCTCAAGTGACAATCAAAACAGTTTTCAGGACTATTTTCTGCAGATATGGATATAAATGTGACTTGATTTTTTGGCCATGCTCTTTGTTGTGTCTTGGGCAACAAAAGTTTAAAAACCACTGCTTTATATAACATGAAGATTTCTGGGCCATTCCATATAAAGTCAACCAAATCTGAAAAAAGTTCCTACCTCTCCTTCTCAAAATCAGCTGTTTTTTGTTTGTTTGTCTGGTTGGTTGGTTTTATTGTACAGTAACTTTAGAATATTTAAAAAGACTTTGAAATTTGAAACTGTGAAAACAATGAACACCAGTGCTTTTTCTCCTTTTCAACATCAACATGTAGGTAAAACAGACTTTCTATGTCAGAACATACCCAAAATTAACATAATTAATTATTATAATGTTATAATATCAACTGTACCAATGCCATTTTCTTTTACTCTGTAGCATAATGTTTGTGCTGTCTTGATAGTGAAATTCTGATATATCCTTTTATATTGTTGTGCAAAATTGGTTATAGAAAAAAAAATATGCTTAACAAAAGATTTTGGAATTGATTTCTTTCCACTGGCGCCCTGTGCTTTTCACAGATGATAGCAGGTTCACCCTGAGCACATGTGAGAGACAGGAAAGGGTCTGGAAAGCCATGGTGAACATTATGCTGCCTGTAACATCATTCAGCATGACCAGTTTGGTGGTGGGTCAGTGATGGTCTGGGGAGGTATAGCCATAGAGGAATGCACAGACCGCTACAGGTTAGGCAACAGCAACCTGACTGCCATTAGGTATCAGGATGAAATCTCTTAGCCCACTGTCAGACCCTACACTGGTGCAGTGGATCCTAGGTTCCCGCTGATGCACAAAAATGCCCGGCCTCATGTGGAGTGTGCAGGCAGTTCCTGGAGGATGAAAGAACTGATACTGTATCATTGACTGGCCCCCAAGCTAGCCTAACCTAAATCCAATAGAAAACCTCTGGGACATCATGTCTCGGTCCATCTGACGCCACCAGGTTGCAACTCAGACTGTCCAGAAGCTCAGTGATGCCTGGGAGGAAACCCCCCAGGACTCCATCATCGTTTCATCAATGTTGTCAGGCATGCATACAAGCACGTGGGGGCCATACCACCTACTGAGTACCGTTGTGAGTTGCTGCAGTGACCTTTTCAGCAAAATGGACTAGCCTGCCTCATCATTTTTTTACACTGATTTTCAGGGTGTCTTCAATTCCCCCTCTGTAGGTGGATAATTTTCATTTCTATCAAACAAAGTATTTTATTCCTAACACATTACCCAATCTACATCAGTACAGATATACAGCGTGATTTTTTTTTCCCTGTTGAGCTCAGATGTGTTTTGAAAGTGTTCCCTTACTTTTGTGAGCAGTGCTTATGACACCCCACTACAAAGCACTTTATTCAATGACTGGTGAGTAAGACGCACTATTCAGGGGAAATCTTGAGTCAGTGATAAAGCTATGATATCCAACTGTACTTTTTTAATGATTTGATAGATCAGCCACTTTTTATTCTTATAGTATTCTTTAGTAAAGATAAAAAATCCAACAACAAACCCTTTCACATTGACATATCCTTAATATTTTCCCTAGTAAGGAAATGTTTCATAGTGCCTAATATACCCTGATACTGTTTATGGACTGAGAGAAAGTAAAGGAAGTGAACTCCAATGAAACATATCAGAAGTCAAGATAAAAAAGGAAGTCAAAGTGCCAGCATTGAATTAGGATGCATTACCTTTAACAGCAACACTGATCTTACTCCAGCCCAAGATACTGATCAGTGGCCCTCTCCACAAACACAATGAGCTAAATGTCTGCACGCTTCTTATAGACTAAATTAAACATCTAACCAACAACACAAAAAGCCCATACATTGTTGAAATAATTTGATTGTTCTTATCTGAATACAATAGGTCATTTTTGTTTGCATTTGGAGCGAGAGAGAGCAGAGAGAGAGAGAAAGAAAAAGAAAGAAAGAAAGACCTTGGCACAGATCTTTGCCAGCACCAGTAAGGTGTGTAACAGTCAGACCGGGGACAAAACTGAGTAAAGTAATATCAGCCTTGTGTCCCATATGCCAGCAAAATATATTCATTATGCCAACAACTTCCCATCAGCTCTCTTTCCGCTGTGCTTCGACTGTGAGATGTCAATCTGCCACAGCCTGCTGTGTGCCCTTGGAAAGGAGAGCTTCTCAGCCAAAATGCATGCAAGCTTTAATATTTTTTTTTAAACAAGGTGTGATGCTAATGCTGACTGCATCAATATATATATATATATATATATATATATATATATATATATATATATATATATATATATATATATATATATATATATATATATATATATATATATATATGTATATATATATATATATATATATGTATATATATATATATATATGGCTATTTTACATTTTTTAAATCCAAAATGCTATATACTCTATGTTGTATCGTCCTTCTTAATAAATCTGTAGAATACCAGAGGTGTCACTTGAGCTTTTAACTCCTGTAAGCTAGTGAGATCAAGTACTAAAATGCTTTCAGTGTAATGACAGCAATCATCAGAAGCTATCTCATATCAACAATGGTATCACAATACAGTGAATAGGAAGTATAGCTTAAGACTGCACCCCCACACCCTATGCATTTCTTGTTCTTTACTGCTGGTTAGTTAAATATTGTGGTCCTGATATTTTGTCCTGCCCTTAGGACCAGTTTTGGGGTCATTACTCAAAAAAAGGTAATGTTTCACATTACTCGTTATGTTTCTTAAAAGTAATGCAGCACATTACTTAATCACTCCTCAGGGAAAGTAATTTGTTACACTACTTGTTACACCGTGTTTGTTTGAACACAAAGTTGACAACACAAAACAAAGTTAAAAACCAGTATGGGTAGAAATGGAGGCTACAGTGCTACAAGCCTGACTGCTCATCACTGCTTCTGTAACCTGTTAAAGCTCAGACTCTGGCTGCTGGGCTGGGGTCTGCATGCACTCAGCTTTAATATCACTCTGGGTTCTTTGCTAGCTTTGTGTTAGCATGCTGTCTGTGCAGATGCTTGCAAAGAGCAAATGTCGTTTTAGCAGTCTAATGCAGCTGTTTCCATCAATAAAAATAAAAGTAAATGTCCATGTTTCCAATCACTCAGATATGTTACAGATATCCAAGAATATTTTTTTACCCATCTGAGAGAACACACAATCCCCTTGCTCTTATTTTTAAAAATTCAGTCCAGCGAACCAGCTAGCCTCAGCACTTTCCTTCCAGTGTTTCCCTACCAGCTGGCTCAGTCACCAGGTTGCTGTTGTGGCTTTGCATATCAATCAGTACCTTGTCAGAAAAGGATCTTGACCCCACCACCACCACTACACACACACACACACACACACACACACACACACACACACACACACTCAGATATCTCTACTGTCTTGGACTGCAAAAAACTTGGATATAGGTGTTTAATTTTGCAGTAAAACCGTTAGTGTATTTACAGTAAAATACAAATGTTTGCTCTGTTAACAGTTAAGCAAAAGATGAAGTGATCTCCAAAAAGGCAGAAAGCCAAAGATAAAACATTCTCATTTGCACAATTTTAGAGCAAAAAAGTAAAGGAGCTTCATGGAAACATTACACTTGTCAAGTTGTCATACCTTAATTTGTTCATTTACAACCATCACAGGAAAAGGTAAAGACACAAACGTTTCAAAGCTTTATAAATAATACAATATTGCCTCGTCCAGCAAAGCAGCTGCCTAGCATTTCAAAAAATTTTAATAATTCAAGCCCACGAAGCAGAAGAAGGCTTCTTACTACAAAACTGAGTATCAAAGTTTAGAAATTAACATTTACACAAGGCTGGTGCATACTGGAAGCAAGCCCTATGCACTGATGAAGTTAAGTGAACAGGAAACCTCTTCAGCTTTTAAGCACACAGATTATCACAGAGAATGTTTTACTGGTAGATGGATGAATGCATTCAGTTAAATACCAGCTAACTATGGAAGCAAACATCACAATGGGATGTTGTATAAAGCAGGATAATGATCCTAAACACAACATAAGCAGCTTAAAGTTTTGTAATGGCTTTCACAGTCCCCTGACCTAAATATTATCAAAAATATATAGACAGTCCTCCAAAAAGGACTGCATCCAAGATCAAGATGGCCTGAGGGTTTTACATAACTTGAAGCCTTTTCCATGAAGATTGTTTTTAATGGATTTTTACCCTAACAGAAAACTTCTACAAAAACTCTTTTAAAGCTGTATGAGACTTGCCAGTTCAAGTGCAGGGTGCCCAAACCTTTTCTTTTTTCTTTCTTTTTTTTTTTTGAAATAGTAAAAAACAGAGATGATAAGTTTATATGCCACTGTACCCATCTCTTTTTGTTTTTTTTACAAATTGCATATTAAGGTCTTAAATTCTAGCTTTGTGCTATGTCTAATTTGTGGTATGAACCAAATATGATTCGAGGATTGCTCCAGCATCAAGGCTCTGTTTAATAACAAGTATCACAAACAGTCAGTTAATTTACAGCTGAATTATCTTTAAGAAAAAAAAACATGTCAAAATCATATCAGCCAAAGGTAATATTAAGCACATTATATAAAAAGATTAAATATTGGGTTTGACATTTCCTCCAACAAATTAGCCTGACCATATAAAGTGGAGAGAAATTCTGCTTTTTCAAAAATGCTGTTGATTAATATAATTTATCAAAAAGTAATTTAAAAAAAGGTTTAGTCATTTGACTGCATTTCACCTTGTCGAAATGAAATCAGGAGATATAATTAGCTAAGAGCGATGTCACATTTTAAAATCATTTCCTTTAAGCTTCTATTCTAGGCAAAATCTTCTTCTTCTGTACTGGCCAAGAGGATGACCTCATGCATGACAGAGAATGGATACATCAACACCGCTATCCAGAAAGGTGGATTCCCAGGCTTCTCAGGAAGTCTGGAACACACCGGGGTTCTCAGTCAGACGATCCAGGAGACCAAAGCCAGCAGAGGCAACTTGACTGCTGTCTGGCTGGATTTGGCCAATGCATACGGATCAATGCCCTCATCAATGCAGCATTAGACCACTACCACATCCCTCAGCACATCAAGGGAATGATCACCAGCTACTTTGATGGAATCGCCACCTGTACTCACCCAAGGAATGTATAGGTGGCGACATGGCAAGGTGCTCATGACACTTGCTAACACCTTGGAGCACAAGAGAAGCAAAAAACGCCAACCACTCCGGAAAACGACATAAATCCAATTTGTAAGGGAGAGGGAAGAATCCACCAACCACAACAACAACAAAGAACAGTCTGCTATAAAAGGCCCAAGCATGGGAAATGAAGGTCAGCTTGGGAAAAAGGTTGCAGTTCCCCCAGGTTGTACGGACAACCCTGAGGCCGGATGTGGTACTGTGGTCTGAAGAGGAAAAAAAGATCATCCTCTTAGAACTTACAGTTCCATGGGAAGAGGGGTGTGAACAGGCCTTTGAAAGGAAGAGCGCCAAATACCAAGACCTTGACTGCAGGGGGAAAGGATGGCAGGCGTGCCTGTTCCTGGTCGAGATTGGCTGTAGAGGTTTCCCCCGCCCAGTCACTGTGGAGAACGCTCACAGCCATTGGAGTGAAAGGGAAGGAGAGAAAGGCAGCAGTTCACAGGATGGGGGAGGCAGCAAAAAGAGCCTCTTGCTGGTTACAGAGCAGGAGAGGAGAGTTAAGCTGGAAACCAGAAGGAGGAGATGGGCAGTGATTTGGCAAACGCTGCCGACCCACCATCGAGAGGGTGTTGCGGTTGAGGGTCGAAACACCCGATGAACAACGGTTACTGCCCGATGACATCAACTCCTTCTGACCAAGACTACATTCATTTAAGGTGAATGAAGGTGAAGCATCCTTAGATGTATTTGTGATCTTATCTTAATGGTCCTCTTGTATATTCCTTCCTGAATATGAGCCACACGAGTAAAGGTGTAGACCACGTATCAGCAGTTGAGGTTCTCTTATCTCATTTTTACCGTATGGCTTGAGGTCAATGCCTGGCAGTCACCGCCACTGACTCCTTTGCATAACTTAAATTCCAACAAAACAGTACTGGTTGTTTAACACAATTTGAATATTGTTACAGCATCACAAATCTATCTTTTTAAAGTACAAGGCTAAAACATTACCTGAAGGTCAGACCATCCAGGTTTAGTCATTCATGTATAGGATGTAAATACTGTAGCTCACCATGAAAGGCAAATATTGTGTAAGATTGAAGGAAAAAGCCTGTAAGCTGTGAATTTGCTCACACTCATAAATGAGAAGAATTATTCCATAATGCATTATATTTAGATTTCTATTCATTGAGCCCTTTAATTAATTTCAATTTTTTTCTAATTTTGGCTTAACTTTGCTCCTTCTTTTATGTATTTTTTAACCTTTTTCAGCTACTTTGTCTTGTCATATTGCACTACTATACTTTGAGTTTTGTTGTTACAGTTTGTGTTTAATGTGCTGGCTGATGTAGCACAGCAATTTCCCAGCTTTTGGGCAGTATATCTTATGTGAATGATGCATAAAGCCCAACAGTCTATTAAGCAAATATTGCATTTATATTTACAAAAATGATGAATATTAATAACAACACTAAATGAAATGCTCTGTACTGCCTTATTTGTATTCTCACATGCAGTTGTGGTCAAAGGCTTACATTCATTCATCATGGACATGAATGTCATGATAATTTGGGGCTTTTCATTATTTCTTTGAACTGTCCTTTTTCCAGGGTGGAATGATTGTACAGCATACATCCTTTAATTTCAAGAACTGGGTGCACAAGTTTGAATTTGTGTTGGATTTTCTCTAATCCACACAGGGTCAAAATTACACATACAGGCTGAATTATATACACACTGTACTTGAGTAGTGATCCTGATTGACTACAACTGCTAGTTTCTCTTTGCCAGCATAAAAAGGATTTGTCTGAGAACACTCACTGGACTGACCAATACTCAGAACAATGGGAAAGTCCAAGGAATTCTCCTAAGGGGGAAAATTGTAGATTCACACAAGTTGGGAAGGTCTCTTGGAGCCATTTCAAAACAACTGCAGATTCCAAGATCATCAATTGTACACAATATCTGTAAGAATACCCAAACTGTCACCCTAAGATAAAATTGGTTAGGATGCTCAGAACAACCCTGGAACCACCAATGTTCTAGCATGCCATGAACTGAAAACTGCTAGAGCACCAGCGTCACTGTCTAGAGTGACTGAGAGGGTGTTGACCCTGCTCCAAAATCGACACCTTCAAGCTCAACTAAAATTTGCAACTGCCCACATGGACAAGTCAAATGCCTTCTGGAGAAAAGTTTTATTGTCACATGAGACAAAGATTGAGCTATCTAGCCACAATGACAAGAGGTATGTTTGGAGGAATAAAGCTGAGGCTTCCACCTAAGAAATCTATGTAATGGTCAAGCATGGTGGTGGTAGCATCATGCTCTGGGGATGTTTTGCTGCCAGTGGTACTGGTACACTGCACAACGTGGATGGAATAATGAATGACTACCTGCAAATTCACCTCAAATCAACAGCTAGACAGTTGAAACTTTGATTCAATTGAGTATTCCAACAGGACAATGATCCCACACACACATTGAAACTGGTTTTAGAATGGATAAAGCAGGCTAACATTAAGCTTCTGGAATGGCCTGTACCAAGCCCTGGCCTCAACCCTATTAAAAAATTGTGGACTATGTTTAAAAGCCGGGTCTGTGCTAAGAAGCCTACCAGTTTAAATGAACTATACTATAGAGTAGTCAAATTTCAAGCCAGAATCATATTAGAGGCTTTGTGATGGCTACCAAAAGCATCTGGTTGAGGTGCAACTTGCTAAGGGACATTCAACCAAATATTAATGGAGGTGTATGTATATATTTAAGCCTGTATGCATATATTTTTGATCCTTTTTTGTGGCTTAGAGAAAATCTAGAATAAATTCAAACTTTTGAACCCTCATTTATTAAGATATATCAATTTTACTACACTACTGAGTTTTATTGCACTACTTTGCACTCTGTATATACACTGCTCATGTACATACTCTGCACTACTCAACCCCCCCCCCCAGACTAAGTATTTTATTGCACTTCTGTACATATACTGCTCCTGTTATCATATGCTCTTTTTTTAATCACCGCTCAAGCACTTCTGGTTAGATGCAATCTGCATTTCATTGCACTGTACTTGTGACATATGCCATATGACAATGAATTGAATCTAATCTAATCTGTACCATCATTCCACTTTGGAAAAAACAACACTTCAAAGAAATCATTAAAATTACCATGAAATTCACGCCCACGGTGATTGTATGTAAATTTCTGACCACAACTGCACAAATTACCCAATTTTTGCTATCACTCCATATCTGTCTGATAATGTCTACAAAAACTTAAGATGCAAGAAATAGCCAAACAGTGCAAGTGTATTTTGGTATGGCTGTGTCATGGCAACAACTATCACCAAATTCCTCTCTGGATGCAGCAGATTTGTGTGGTCTTTTTTTAAACACCACGCTGACCTTGCAGAACTACAGCCTCTTCAACACGCTCCAGCTCCCAGCTGAATCCACCAGATCTCACTACTGTCAAAGCTCAAACCACAGTTATTACCCAGCAATGTGCAATAACTGTCAGCTTCCATTCCTGTCCGTCACAGCGACCCTTGCACACAAAATCGGATCTAAAACCTGAACAAAAAAGCATGAACAGGAAGCAAGACTCACATAACTTATTAGAAGTTTAGCAACATGTTCAAATTAATATAAGAAAGTGAGAGAGAAATTGTTTTGGCCCAAGTCTGTGCCAGGTCTCCAGTGTTGCACAGCAGGAAAGGAGGCCCTTTGCCTATTGAGTGCCTGACCTCAGAGGACAGCCAAGCACTCAGCTCCAACAGTCCACAGTGATACAGCTGTGCTTTCCACACAAAACTGTTTGTCACACAAAATCTTAAATCCTTCAAGCAAGTAAGCTGGAAAGTGTTTACTTCCCTGTCTACTTACATATGCTTTGTGCTTTATGATGAGTAAAATATATGGCAGACTGATTTGGCACAGTTACCACATTTTATGAAACTATTGTGAAATGCGGTCACATCTATGAAACACCTGCAGGGTTTTTGCTGGCTCAAACTGAACTCTTTTTTTGGGGGGGGGGGGGGCTTTCAGGTTTATCCTTTGGTACAAAAAAAATTTCCATTACCATCTAACAGGGTTTACAGTATAACTCAAGTAAACTACTAAGGTGTCACAGAAGCCACAAGCATGCTAGACATTAACAGTACAGCTGTTCTGGTGGCAGCTGCTGGATGGGACTTTGTAATCTCCGCTCGAGAAATGTCCCAGTGAAGCCAAAGTTCGAAGTTCCTCTTCGGTCACATCTTGGGAGGCCCATTATAAACAAGCTGATAACACTGGGTGGGCAAGTTCCTTTGCATTTCACACTGTCATGTCCCCCATGTGGGATGACAGCACACTGTTTGTGTACACTTTTTCCTCCAGCTTCATAAATTCCCAGGGAAAGCCTTCGGTTACAGCTTCCTCTCCATTGTTGCACTGTTTCAACAGCACCCACCCCTACAATGTGGGCAATGTGGGCAAAGACCCAAAAACCATAATCTCACGCCTCAAAGCTGGTACAGTAGCCTGGATTTATATCAATCTTTCGTTTTTGTTTTTTTGTTTTTTAATTACAGGTATTAAAAGTATGCAAGGCGACTAATATCTCAAACCAGTGCAGTGACAACCTGTGTCACTCTGAATAGCATCTTGGCTCCAAATCCAACATAGTGCAGCTTCATTCCCAGCAGCATCAGCTAGTTTTGGAGAGCATACCAGCTTTAGAAGTCTTGTTTCATATGTAAACAGACTGGAGTCTGGGTCAGCCAGTTAGACACGGCTATTGGGTAAAGACCCCGAGGCTACTTCTGACACCTGACAGAAGCATAAAACAATAAATGTCACTACACCTATAGTTAAACACAAGTACAACAGTAATAAACACCTAGATGTAAAAGGTCACACATCTGCGTGACACCGCGGCTTCATTAGAAACCCAAGCGCCAGGAAAACTAACGTTAAAAGCAGCCTTACTGGTACAAGGAACCCCCGTTGCATTTCAATTCACTTACTTACCAGATAATCCATGTACTATCGCTGACCAGTCACAGCAGCACGAACTGGCTCTTTAGTAATCCCGTTTTTTCTTCAGTGAGTCCAAAATTTAAAGGAATTTTCACCACACGTCGCTTTGTATCCCCCGCCTTTCGACAGTCAAAGGAAAATAAAAACCAGCCCTTTCGGAGGGTTTGCAGGCAGGAATGTAGCCGCCTTTTTCGCCAATAAACCAAGTTTCAGTGTAGCGGCGTCTCCGGTTGTTCAAACAGACGAGGGTCGCCGGGGTGGGGAGTGTATTTCTGAACAAACAGCCCCTTTTTTCACCGGTGGACTTCCAGTTTTTATCACACAATATCAGTTGAGTGTTTGGTTGAGGAAATTGTAACGAAGCCGTCCACGATACGTCACGCGCATTTTGCGCACGCACCCCGGTCACGTGACCAAACACATGGGTCGTCTATTTTCACTGTGAGACTGCACACCGCCAACTCGGTCTTCTGTTTATTTTTATTTTATTCTGTTTTATTTTATGGGTTTTCAGAAGGTTTCACAGATTATTTCTGTTTATGTTTTTATCGCGATTCCTATAATTTAATAACAAATAATCCTTTGGCGTTGAAGATGAATAGATTTCGTCATATCCTAATCTGTGTTACAGCCAAACGCCAAAGTAGGGATTATGGACTATACAGAGATCTATAAATTATTAAATCGTTATATAACATTAAACATTTGGCTCAGATGTCATTTTCAAAGGAAGGGGGCGATTCTGGCAGCATGCTGCCTGGAGTATTAATGTGATGTCAACTGGACCAAAAATAAATAAATAAATAAATACTGTACTTACTTAGATTCCACCAGGCCACTGGTATTCACACGTATCTAACACATCTTTTAATTTCAGCTGCAGTTTTCTACAATATTATCGAGCTTTCAATCAGACTAAAACAACTTCTGTCATATACATACATACATACATACATACACTATACATAATGAATGAGAAGAGATCACTTGGTACAGCTGTCAGTCTGAAGAAGGTAGTTAGAAGAAACAATACATATGCAGTTGCATAACAGCCTACCATAAACAGTCATGTAAAGGAAATCTAATGTAACTTGAAGAAGCAGGACAGGAGCAGGTTTATTGCCTACCACTATGACACCCCCCGGGACTATGTAAACATGCATTAATTCCATTACCTTCCCCACCAGACTCCGAATTACACTCTCGGTGGGCATAGCTTCAAATTAGCAGGACAAAAGTGGCAAGAATTATCTAGAGCAAAGAAAAATTAGAGCTCACACAATGCAATTATGTGATATCAGTATAAATCAAAAAGGCTTCTTATGTGATGCAAGCTGCGTGCTGAAGTCATTTTTAGCCCAGGAGACCACATCCCTCTTCAATATTTAATGTGATGTGCTATTAAGGAAACCTCCCTGAAGTCAGTAAATTAAGGTGAAATGGATGTCCCGTGGACAAATCTGTAAGGTGTGGATAAATGGTTAGAAGACTCAAAAGGATAATATAATTTGCAGAGAATTTCAAACGTGTAATATATACATTCATCTTCTCCTTTTCTGTTAAACTGGCTCACTCAAATGTAAGTGGAGAGACCCCTGGTGGCCTGTAGGTACATACATGGTAGTTGAGAAAACAGCATATCACATTCGTTTAGAAGAGCCTCCAACACCCCCAAACACACACACACACACACAGCTTCAAGGACAACCCACATCCAGGAGAGAAGGTCAGAACCACAATCCTGGCTCATAGCAGATTTATTTGACTACCTGAGCTCAGAGTCACCAGATCCCAAATATATATATGTGTAAACAGTGTTTGTGTGGGACAATATGGGACACATTAGCAATGCTGGGGAGGGAATCTGAACTTTCACATTTTAAAATAAAAATACAATAAACTATGCGGGGTGACAGATACCTTTTGTGAGCCTTATCTGTCCATTTTAGCAATCCTTAGCCACGTAGGACGCACATACCTTATATTTTCAAAAGTAGTCACTCACCCATCCAAATCATTGAATTCATGTGTTCCAATCACTTCCACGGCCACAGGTGTATAAAACCAAGCATCTAGTCATACAGACTGCTTCTACAAACATTTGTGAAAGAGTGGGTCGCTCTCAGGAGATTGCCCCCTCCATCCACCAGTGTACAAAGCATTTCCATAAAGACATCGATGAGCGAGTTTGGTGTGGAAGAACTTGACTGGTCTGCACAGAGTCCTTACCTCAATCCAATAGAACACCTTTGGGATGAATTAGAGCGGAGACTGTGAGCCAGGCCTTCTCGTCCAACATCAGCGTCTGACCTCACAAATGCATTTCTGGAAGAATGGTCAAAAAATTCCCCTAAACACTCTTAAACCTTGTGGAAATCCTTCTCAGAAGAGTTGATGCTGATATAGCTGCAAAGGGAGGGCCGACATCATATTAAACCCTATGGATTAAGAATGGGATGTCACTCAAGTTCATATGTGTGTGAAGGCAGACGAGCGAATACTTTAATATAGTGTATACTGTGTCACTTCACACCATATCTTCCCATCCATCCATTCATCCATGTGTGAAAATGAAAAATTACTCTGGCAAAAGAGACAAAAATTCTATTTATCTCTGTTTATACTGTCACTTCATTTTCTTTGTGGCAGAGTCCATCACATTCACCAAAATCTGCAAAGCTTGTTACTTTTTGGTGACTTTTTTGATGGACATTGCATTAGACAGGCTAACCTTCACTTGACTGTAACAAAAAGCCTTCCGTTGTGTAAGAACATGTGGGACAGGAGGATAAGGGATAAAAAGGCTGTGTGGCCCCACATAAAAAGGAACATTGGTCACACTATGCCTGAGCGACAACTGCCTCCATAATCTATTTTGTTATAAGTCCAGTCACTAAGATGATATTTCTTTCATTTCATGTTGAGTGAATTAAAAAGTGATTGAGTGATTAAAACACACACACACACACACACACACACACACACACACACACACACACACACACACACACACACACACACACACACACACACAGCTGTGCACTTAAAATAAAATCATTCCATTATCTTTCTCATTTATAATTAAATTCAAATGCTTTCTTTATTCAGATGCTTATTATCATCATTGATATTATTTGCTTCTATAGGACTTTGGATAATGTAAAGCGTTCACCGAGAAACAAAACAAAAGAGAGCCACAGGGGGGCAGTGTCTGCCAAAGCAAACTGGATTTACAGACCTCTCTGTGCTGTCCAGTGCACGTCTCTCCCAAGGAAATGCTTGCCCGCTGTGTGTAACGCCATGTAAACGAAGCTTAAAAGTTTTGTTTTAATAAAATCTAGTGGGTTTTTTTTCATTTGCTTTCCGTGTAGAATTATATTTTAACAGGTTGTAAAAAGCCTACAGACTATGGGACATTAAACAAATCACTGAAAGCAGTAGTTATCAGTTAATTAGAGGCTCCATCAGTTTGCCAGCCCTGAAGCTGCTGAAGTAAATTGCTTCCTTTCTGCAGAATCAGATCATTACACATGAACATTATTTCTATTTCAATAATACCATAAATCTTTACGGGTGCTGAAACGTCAGCTCCTGCTCAAAAAGGGTAAGCAAAGCAATAATCTTCCTCCGTTTTTTAAAAAAAAACATTTTTGCCATTTTTGAAACTTGACATTAAAGATTAGTTGATGGGATCGGGTTTTATTCATTATAAAGCTATCGGGAATGGGTTTTGGTCTTTGCAGTGTGAACTGCAGTGCTCTGAATGATTTATGCCGCACGAATAAATGTTACAGTAGTAATTTTGTTGCAATAAACCAATTTGAGGAGAGCATTTTAAATATTTAGTTGGTCAGGAAACTTCCCAAGTCTTGTGCACAATTATGATTTATATAATAATATGCTGGGTATAACAAATGAACATCCAGATGTCTTAAAGTAGACATAAGTAATTCCACCACTCAGCCATGATCTGAAAGTGGTACGAGTGTTAAGAATGCAGTCAGTATATCGGTATTTTGTAGGCATTACTTTTGACCGAGAAACCACAGGATCCCAGCCCCACATCTAATCTGACATATCCATCAGCTGCTGTCTTATCTCGAAGTGGTGGGTCTCGTAGTGTTAGCAGTTGCTTTGATAATTTTAAAGCCACATGAAGTGACACGTATTCATTCTTTTTCTAAATACATTTACTTTTGTATTTTAAGAATTAGAAAACTGATTGCTTTGTAGGTAGTTATAATTTACAGGAAATATATTTAAAGGATAAAAAATATATATATTGCACCTGGATTGATGACTTCTCTGGTTCAAAAATGTTGAAATGGCCCTATTAATAACTCTAATTCCAGTATGTTCAAGGTTGTAGCTGCCATTAGGTGGTAATAATTGAATATTCAAAATATTGAGGAAATAGCTGAGGTTATTTCCTCAATATTTTGAGGAATATGTCAACCTTGTACCTTTCTTTGTTATGCCCTTGCTCCACTGCTAATAATTGACTGCTGTGTAGTGCGTCAGGAGTAAGGCTGCTTGAAGGTTAATCGTTATGCATAATCTTAATTTGAAGTAGTTAAGTAGTGAAGTAGTTTTGAGATTTTATTGAAAAGGACATTACATCGGACGTGCAGACCACATTCAAAGAGTTCTTACGCAACATGTAAAACTCCTTAGCGTGACCTCAGCACATACGTTAAAACTCAAAGCATGTGCTGATGTCATCAGCTGTTATTGTCTCCGCTCTGGCTCCCTCGCCGGCTGGTTGGTTCGTCTGCGTTATGCCTTTCTGTGTATTAATCGCCCAACAAGTCTGACGAGGCTCGCAGCGCTCACGGGTGGTTGATTTGTATCGTCTGGGTGGATCGCAGCGCGCTGTTGCTCCGCCCTCGATTATTCAGCCTGGTCGACGTGCGGCTGCTGCACAGCGTGTGAAGGCAGAAGCATCCGACGGGGATCGGAGCGAGGCTGCTGGACTCAGATTAGTGTTGTTGTAGGGAGGGAAAAAAAAAATCCTCAATTCAGGTTCACACGCTGCAACCTCTGGATTTTTTTTTTTAATCCAGTGTTTTCTCAGGCGTTTCAAACAGGGAGGACGGCACTGAAAGGATTTGCTCAAAACGCTGTTATAGAAGTTTGTACGCGGAGTTTCGAGAGGAGTTTCGGGTGGGCTGACCGAGCTAGCCCGGCTGCCCGCTGTGCCTCCCTCCTGTCACGGCCAGCCAGCCGTAAGTGAGCCCGCTGTCCTGCTCTCCTTCCAGCTGTGGTGAATCATGGCGCTCAAAGCCAGGGCGCTGTACGACTTCAACTCTGAAAACCCCGGCGAGGTGTCGGTGAGGGAGAATGAAATCCTAACGTTGTACGGCGAAAAGGACATTGAGGGCTGGTTAGAAGGAGTGAACAGCAAAGGGGAAAGGGGACTGTTCCCCGCTTCGTACGTGGAGATCTTGAGGAACGACGCCGCCTCCACGGTCAACAACAACAGCTGCAGCACATCTGGGGACACTTACCTGGACTCCAGATACGCTAACGTCCCATCCGGTGGGTTCGACGGCTCTCATAAACCTAAAGTTGAGAACTTTTCTAAACCGTCTGCTCCTGCTTTCGCCACTTTCTCCCAGCCTCTGCAACAGCAGCAGCATCACGGTTACCAGCAGCCCAGCCAAGGGAGCGATGATGACTGGGATGATGACTGGGATGACAGCTCCACTGTGGCAGATGAGCCAGGTACTATAGGAGGACGGTACCATGACTATGAAGGCAATGGGCCCTCTACTTACAGAGTGACAACATCCTCGGTGTCAAGAGGTAATGCGCAGCAAGCAAAGAGCTCTGCCACAGTCAGCAGGAACCTGAACAGGTTCTCAACTTTTGTGAAGTCAGGGGGAGAGGCGTTTGTGCTCGGGGAGGCATCTGGCTTTGTGAAAGACGGGGATAAAATCTGTGTGGTGATGGGTACATATGGTCCAGAGTGGCAAGAGAACCCTTACCCATTCACCTGCACGATTGATGACCCCACTAAACAGACCAAGTTCAAGGGCATGAAAAGTTACATTTCCTATAAGCTGACACCTACCCACACACAGAACCAAGTGAACAGGAGGTATAAGCACTTTGACTGGCTGTATGCTCGGCTGGTGGAGAAGTTTCCTGTTATCTCCGTGCCGCACATTCCAGAGAAGCAGGCCACAGGGCGCTTCGAGGAGGACTTCATATCCAAGAGGAGGAAGGGCCTCATATGGTGGATGAACCACATGACCAGCCACCCTGTCCTGGCCAGGTGTGATGTCTTCCAGCACTTCCTCACCTGCAACAGCGCAGACGAAAAGGCCTGGAAGCAGGGGAAGAGGAAGGCGGAGAAGGACGAGATGGTTGGAGCCAACTTTTTCCTCACCATCAGCCCCCCACCAGCTCCGCTAGACTTCCAGGAGGTGGAGAGCAAAATAGACGGATTCAAGACTTTCACCAAAAGAATGGACGACAGCACCTTGCAGCTCAATGCCACTGTCAACGAGTTTGCCCGAAAGCAGATCAGTGGCTTCAAGAAGGAGTATCAAAAAGTAGGGATGTCATTTAAGGTCCTCAGCCAAGCCTTCGAAATGGACCAGCAGGTATATTCTGTAGGACTCAACCAGGCCATCTCCTTCACCGGGGACACATTTGAAGCCATCGGAGAATATTTTGCTGAGCAGCCGAGCAAGGACCTCGACCCGATCATGGATTTGTTAGCTCTTTACCAAGGACACCTGGCAAACTACCCAGACATCATCCATGTCCAGAAAGGTAAACACAGCCACACACATTTTCTAGATTCATCACCTTTTGCTTCTAGGAGCCTAAGTAGTCAAATTATTATTATTATTTTTTATGTCTTTTGATTCGTGGCGCATCAGGAATAAATTATAATGAGTGTAAACAAATGTGTGCTGGGAACATAAAAGACTGAACTGAACTACAAAGCCAGGAATGTGTGAGATGCACGCAATTCAGATCAAGCGAAACACTAGAGGACACACAAAAAAAAGAAAAAAATTCAAATGTTTCATAATCCCAGTGTTCCAGTCCGTTTAAAACTCACCACATATACACTTAGTGTGTGGCAACTGTGGGATCATACATACTGTTTCTAGACTTTAGTTTCAACCACGGGTCTGGCTCAGGTGCAGCCAACAGGTGAAGTAAAGCCATAAGCGTGTTTTCAAGCTGTCACAAGATAAACAGAGTACTTTGTCTGAGACATAGTTGCTGTTGTTAGACTGCAGCCAAGTTATTACACAGGCTATGGTATCTTTGCAAAAACAAATAGCCAGTATTTGCATTTAGAAATGGGTTTAGTTGCTGCTGCCACTGTTTGACCCACCTGTTGAAATGACTGGGTGGAACCCTTTGGTCTCTGTTTGAGTTTCCATTGCTGGTGAAGCTTCACGTGTCACTGGACGAAGCTGCGTCATTCCTGAATGATATCCGATTGTTTGTTTTTAGTCTTTACACAGATTGAGTAAATTGTTAGACTAATCTAGGCCATCCTCCTGCAGGGCCCTGACCCAATAATTGTTCATTGTGTGGCAAAATGTCACTCTGATGAGAGGCAACACTGTTACGCAAAAAAGGCACAGTGGAACTCACAGCTGCTGCGGTACATGCTGCAAAGTTGCTTCTTGAAAAGAGAGAATAATATTGCAAAAGAACGACAAAAACCTAAACCACGCTTCTGGTCTGTAGGTCATACCTGACAGACCGCCTTCCGCTTTTGTGATTACAAAACCATCTGAAACTGCAGTGTGGGACACGACAGGGCGCACGGGCCAGCGTGCACTCACAAACGACTCCTTTTTCGCTCTGAATTCTTGTGCTCTGTCCTGCTAAACACGCCGTCCTTGCCAGACATTTTAAAATATGAACTTTAAAACGTGCCAAAATGGCATATTGCCAGTGATTGATGTTGAGTCCCTAAAAACCTCGGGCCCTTGCACTCCACAGTCGATGACAGCGAGCGAGGAAACGGGACAGACTGTGTCGTGGCTGCGGTGGGATACAAACTTCCCAGTCAGCTCAAAATCAAGATCGCCACGTAAGGCCGCACACAGCCCCAAATAAGGTGACAGCCATTTACACAGTCTGGTGTGATAAGCCCAGCCTAATTCCACAGATAAGATGTTTGGAAGACCTTGCTGCGGGCACAATATTGAGACGACAGAGCGGTGCAAACACAGCTGTGAAATAAAGACAAGAAAAGACAGGGCACGCAGCAGATGAAAGGAAGAGCATATTGAATCTCAAATGACTTTGATCTCCTCTTGTTCTTTCCCTTATTCTGAGTCCAGTTGAGCTAGTTGTTGTTCCCATATTAGTATTCCAGTCCTTCTAACCATCCTTCAATGATCTGTTTCAAACAAGACAAAATTATTCCAGCTGATCATATCCATAAGAGACTGTAAACACGGTAGCTGCAGACAGAGCGGATGTGCTTCGTTTACATGAAATATTTCTAAATGTGTGCTTCTTTATGACAGCTGAATGGAAGCCTGTTACTCAGACTGGCCGAGGAGCATTAAATGCAAATACCTGCTGCAAAGGTATCCATGCAGGTATTAATATATTCAGGCTCCAGTGTGTATTTATATTGTCTGCTCACCTCTGTGTCTTGTATAATTAGCCGCCACTTGACAACTGCTGGCTAATACTGCAGTGAAACACTATAATTAGAGCGATGGGTACCTGAAGGATTAGGGTTTTTATGAAGGTATAAACACTGAGAGCTTAGATTTCGCTGTCATATCGTTGAAAAGACAATACAACGGGGATGGGAACCTAAAGGTAAACCAGCCACGTGCACGCTCTTCAGTAATACTCTTTAATGATAGACTTTCGTTTTCATTCCCATCTGTTGCTCGGTTTTAATCTGCCGAGGAAGTGCCCCGTTAGCCTCTCTCCGCACCTGAAAAGAGGACGGACCACGTCCTTTGTTGTCAGAAACCAGAGGAGAAGTGGCATCAGCTGGGACTGAAAGTTAATTCCCTATTAGAGATTTCTCCTCTCTTTGATGTCACACAGAGCCGAGAGTGGGAAAAAGACTGGAGTGAAATGGGAGTGTTTAGTGAAGCCTGAGCTTTTGTCTCGCAGGGATAATTTGAACACATGCTGGCCTCCTTATTTGAAATTTTAGTCACTTTAATTATGAGCACCCACATGATAACAGCATATATATGACAGAAAATAAGGGAAAGCAGAAAAGGTAAACACAGTGTCATTTTTCCTTTTTTTTTTTTTTTTTTGAAGGTTATCTCTGGAGGTGGTCCCACACACGTATGATGATTTTTAATCTGCGATAAAAACACAGCAAAGCAGCTGCTTATGAGTCTTTATCAGTAGCTGGATGCTATTTTTAGTTTCCCGTTGCAGTCTCACTGGGACCACAGACTCCAGGCAGGTTTTTTTTAGTTGTCTGAATGCAAGTGACTGGTGCAATGTGAGCTTTCCTGCAGCGGGACATTGACCATCACCCCTATTGATCTCCACCACCGCAGGGACCACATTAGCTGTTAGAGTGCAGCCTAGCAGGGCAACGCTAGCCCACACTGTTGACATCATATGTGGCTTTGCTTTAAAAAGCCTGTTGAGCTTTACGGCTTTATATTTGCAATAATCTAATATTGACACTTGCGTTGTTACAATGTTTCCACTAACCCGAGGCTCTTGCGAAAAGGGTGTTAGGCTTTTTTCCCATCCAGGAATAGCAGTGAGCACAGTTTGTGTTGTTTGTCAAAGAATAGAGGTGTAACATGAACACAAAATATAAAAAAAAAAACAACTTTTGACTGTATATGTTTTGGTCTAAATTTAGTTTAGCCGCTTTCAGTATGTAGAAGTGAAAGCGCAGCTTTTTTTTCCTCCTTTCTCCCGAGTTGACGTTCTCTGTTAGCCAGCTCTGAACAACAGCCACTTCGGCTGCTGAAATTTCCTGTTCAGACATAACTTTGTGTGATAAAACTGATCTTGTTGTTAGTGTTTCTTTGAGGGAAAATGTGCTGATTGTATGCAAGAGCACAACATTATGTTCTGATCTCTTTAATGTGGTAGCATTTCCTCACGAGATGTCTCTTAATCAATTAAAAATGCTCAGACACCAAGATTTTATCAGGCTCATAAAGTAGTAGTAAAGAGGAAGTTTATTGTTGTGTGCTATTTTAGTCCCATAGATTGCACACACAGCACACATTCAGTTAGAGAGCATCTTAAAGTTCTTTGTTTTTTGCTTTGCTTCCTTTATTCCTATTCTGACCTTTTTTTATTTATTTACGCATTTAATTCCTTTGTTAATTTTACCAATTCAGCACATCCTTAAGAGCAGTATTTTGTCTGATCTCATCAATTTTTATCACCACATGGAGTTAAAAAACAATGGCAGGCGAGCAAAAGGAAAGCATCGATTTACAAGGATGTCAGGCTTTCCTGCTGAGTCAGCCTCTCAGCAGGCACCCCTTCTGTGCACACTGTCTGGTGTATTGCTGAAGGCTATTTAAATGTCCTCTGATGCACAAATGGATGGCAGAGGTGACAGAGCGATGAGATGGGCATTGCAGCTGGTTGTCCAGGTCACAGGCTCGCTCGTAGCTTGGTGTTGTGTAACCAGGGATTATGTAAGACCTCAAACGGCTGCCTCCAGTAAGCCCAGGAGGGCGGGGTGCCACCTCAGTGCGGGGAAGACTTCTACACAAGCCAATATCAGGACTTATTCGTCGCTGTCAGTGATGGGTTTATGCACCTGTCAGTAAATCTGTATCTAGCAAATATAAACTAAGCTTCAGCTCAGTTACAGTGAGTAGCTTTAAAACTGCATGGTGAAGAAGCCGCAAGGAGAAATAACCAAAATAGAAGTAATAAGTTAGAACTAAGACGTCACGTACAGTACTCTGTGAGACCTGCCATGTTATATGGTTCGGAGACGGCGGCACTGCCAGAAAGACAGGCAGCAGAGCTGCCTTTCATTGGGAGTGACCAGGATGGACAAACTTCGAAATAAGAGGGACAGCTCAGGTTGAGCAATTATGGTATGGGAAGTTAGAGAGGCACGGCTGAGATGGTGTGGACGTGTGCAGAGGAGTGCGCATGTGCGAAGTATGTTGAAGATGGAGCCGCCAGGCAGGAGGAAAAGAGGAAGATCACGGAGGTGGTTCATGGATGCAGCGACGGAGGGCGTGCCGAGGGTTGGCGTGACAGAAGAAGATGCTAGCTAGGGACAGGGTGATATGGAGGCAGACGATCGGCTGTGGTGACCCCTGAAGGGAACCGGCAAAAGAGGAAGAGGCCTGCACAAGATAACGCCTGTTCTCGTTTCATGATTGTTTCGAAGAATTTCCTCAGCAGCTATAACACGAGCACAGTAACCGCTCACCAGTTCTGTTCCCAGTTTGCCTTTGACTGACTTTTGCCTTTCCCAGAAGTGAGATCTTTCTTTCTGATCCTGCATGTGAGGGGGGGGGGGAGGCAGCTGTCACTCGCTGCAGCGCCGTGCTGCACATACATGGTGGTGGAGAGAACTAAATGTCACAATATTTGCTGCTGCAAGTGCAACAGATGTTTTGCTAAAGTGACGAGCATCACTTTAACAGACGTGTGCAATGTCACATATTCCACATCTGAGAAAAGGCTTCTGCCCCTGTTAGCAGTTCTGATTGTGCAACAGGTCTGCGAAGCTAACCTGCAGCAGCTGTGAAAATCATATGGCTCTGCGTGTTACACTTCAATGACACCATCACCCCTGTGACCGAACTCGTGCCTGTCTCAAAGTCTCCACGGTAACAGGTATTACCTCCCAGGCCAGAGACCTTTAAGGTAGAGATAAATACCTTCAGGATTAATATTTAAGTCTTCTGTACGCTGTTTCCACCACTGAGATAATAACACAAAATTTTGACTTATGAATGGCAAAAAAAATTGCTTCTTTTTTTTCTCCAGTGGTGGAAACAAGCTTCCATACTTAAAACATCTGGAGTTAACCTCAGGTGTTTTTTTTTTTTTCCCCACGCCCCTTCACCTCTCTTTCTGTCATGTTCACTCTGTTGTACGTCACAGTGATCTCAAAGATGTGGGTTACACTGCAGCTGAATGAAGTGCAGCCAGTTTTCTTTGGGGTTTTTTTTCAGGGGTGATTTTCAGCATTTTTCTCCGTGGCCTCGATTATATGGTCTCACAGCTTGAGTGTAAGTAAAGAGAAAGGAAGGCGCTTTCTGCAAAACTTAATGGAAAGGAGGGTGGTGGGTTAGGTCAGTGTGTCCTTTGTGGTGTCACATTTTAGGAAACGAGTAAGCTGCATCTGAGTTTCTACCGAGTGCTGCTGGTGACTCAGCTCATATAATGACAAAAAAATTAAAAATTCCCATGACACAACAACGCAAGAAGTTTTTTTTTTTATGCCTTAAGGCCACAAATCTCACCTCCAGACTCTGCTGTGAAGCCAGGATTGCAGTACATGCTGTTTCACCCTGATTGCTACATCACGCCAGTGTCAGCACTCAGGAACATCACATCACATCCACGTGTAAGTGCATCATCGCATCAGCACTGGTTTCAAAGTGTGGGTCAAACCAGTGTTTCAGCATGGAGCAAGGTGTTGGTTACTCTGGACAGTTTTGGTTTATGAAATGTCTTAAGTTTGTACACGCAGCAGTCCACGGAGAACACGGAGAATCAGCAAGTCTTCGCAGATCAAAAGCTGGAACTACGTTATACATTTTCTTCGAAATACCCACCGTTTCGTTGAGTGAAAAGCTAATTTCATACTTCCTCTGTTTGAAACTGGAGAGTTATTTTTTGATTGGGTCAAATTCGAAGAACCAAAAGGAATTGCAGGAAATTGCGTGGGCGCACACGGGACTTTCATGGTCCCGTCTGTGGCTGTCCTGTTTGCGTCCAGCTGTGATATGTGATCATTTTTAAGTAGCGAGTTCAGAGGGAACATCACGTCCCACTACTTTCTCTCACTCTGCAGCGTAACACTCATTTCTCGTGACATTTCTTCCTTTTAGTTGGTCAGCAGTTTGACAAGTCATCACCCACGAGCGCCCGGTGTTGTGACTCCGCTTTCTGCTCTCATTGAACCCCCTGTCTGGAAAACTGGAGGCTAATTTCCTGTTTTCTTTTCTTTTCTTTTCCTTTCTCTTGACTAAAGGCTGATTTTGCAGCAACCAAAAGTAGGTAGTGCATTCTGGGAAATGAAGAAGCAGTTGATAAGTATGTGAAAACGCAGGGTTACAAACCATCATTTCTGGTGCTCTGACGCCACACGAGTCCACCACAGTGACGACTGCGAGTTGTTCTTTGTGGATGTGTGACGGGCTTGAGCAGGCACTGCTGCTACTTTCAGTATGAGTATGATTTTGTGGGTTTGCTGCAGGGGCTTCAGTAAAGCAATCACAGTTGTTGTTTTTTTTTATAACTCACACAATTGCACAACAAACATGCAACACTTGAACTCAATCAGTTAGTCAGGTGAGTTTGTAACCACCAAATTACCCATTATAATAATTTGCCCTTTTAGTCTCAAATAGCCTTGGTAGTTGGGAGAAACTGCCAGGAAAATCCCTTAAATGGTTGGCCCAGGCTTTGAAATGACCAGATGTGATGGATATTTTTAGATTTGGGCTCCTAAATATGGATACAAATGTTTTCTCAGAGAGCTGTTCATGCTCAGAAGTCTTCCAACTATTTTCGGTCAGTTTGATAAGTTAAAGGTTAAGTTTAACCAAATAAGAGAGGTTTCGTGTTTTTATTTTTTTAAAAGAAAAACTGCTCATAGGTTGTTTTATCTGGTTGTGTCTGGATTTTTTTTCACATTAATACATTAAAGCTCGACTATGGGATTAAGCAGCTACCGGTCGCGGCAGATGACTACCCCTCCCTGCCTGGTTCTACTGGAGGCTTCTTCCTGTTAAAAGGGAGTTTTTCCTTCCTACTGTCGCCAAGTGCTTGCTCACAGGGGGTCGTTTTGACTGTTGGGTTTTCTCTGTAATCATTGTAGGGTCAGCACCTTGAGGTGACTGTCTGTTGTGAATTGGTGCTGGTTAAATAAAATAAAACTGAAATGAATTAACTGCTCATCCGATTCAGAGTTGTAGGGGTAGCTGGAGCTGATCCCTGCTGTCAAAGCGCGAGGGGTGGGGTAAATCCAGGACAGGTCACCAGTACGCAGAGAGGCAGACAACCATTCTCACCACTATCACCAGTTAACCTAGCAAGCTTATCTTTGGACTGAGACCCAGAGAGAGCCCAAATGTGCCCCCAAGGCCCCGGCTCGCCGTCAGATTGGAGCCAGCGACTTTGTTGCTGTGAAGAGATATTGCTAACAACTGAACCACTGTATTTTTACAGCTTATTTTACTTACAGCAACACATTTGCTCATTGGTAGCAGAATATAACATCAGCCAGAGGTTACTGTTTTTGCCAGCACTGAAGAGGAAATATGTAACCAAATATGGCTGCACAACTTGTTGGAAAAACCATAGATGCAAGCATGACATCACCCAGTGATTCATCCTTTTTACTGTGACTCAGTATCATATAAAGAGGGATGCTAACTTTGGGTAGTGAAAACCAGACTTGCAACAAAATGCACCTAGCAGGGAAACTGAATAGCCAGCTTTAGACTGTACGCACACTAGGCACAGTTGCCAAACACGATCGTCCCAACTCCGCCTCTGACCTGAGTTTGCATTGTACTTAAAGACCCAAGCCAAGTATGCCAAAGTTTATCTCAGCATTTCAACTCTTCTTTCTCGTGGTTGATCGCTCTTTTTCATGAACGCACACCCTTTCGAACCAGAACACGGTGAGGTTCACGAATTCTTGCATTTTGTGGCTTTAATTGAATCGTATTTAGAAGCGGTGACACATTGCCTGAAGCTATCACGAGGCTTAACAGTAATTTTCACTGAGATAGCCATCATAGAGGAAGCAATGGACTTCCTTCTTGGACACTTATAGGGATCACACTGTGCAAGTTCCTGATGCTTTCACACACTGGAGCACGCAATCACTTGAAGCGTACACACCCCAATGATGCATAGCTTTGAAGCCTGAATGGATTCATTTTGAAAAAAATCCCTCCAAGTGCTGAAGTCACAAAGGTGGAAATGTCCTTGTTCCAGGCTGCAAACCTCTTTATTCATGTTGCAAAGTTGGATATATGTAGTGTTCAGAAATGGGCATTTTGCAGTTTTGGTTCCCTAATGTTAAGGTCAGTGGGTCCTGAGGGGATTAACACCACTTCAGACATTTCCATGTTTTGTTTTACAGCATAAAATATGTCAGTAAATGCACCTGAAGCCATTTCCTGTCCCGGAGAGGGTGTTTGCTAGCAAGTTCTGCACTGGAGGTTTAGTGGTGTGGGTGCTTTCCTGTTTGTCGAACATTGTCTTACATGTTACAGAAAACAAAAATGGTTAATAATGTGATTGTGGAACAAATGAAAAATAAACCTATTTATGTTTTAAATCCCTAAACAGGAGCGCTGACGAAGGTGAAGGACAGCCAAAAGCACGTGGAGGAGGGCAAGATGGACCGGGCGCAGGCGGAAGGCATCAACGATCGCTGCAACATCATCTCCTGTGCTACGCTTGCCGAGATCCAGCATTTCCACCATATCCGCGTGCGAGACTTTAAGGCGCAAATGCAGCACTACCTACAGCAGCAGATCACCTTCTTCCAAAAAATCACGGGCAAGCTAGAAGAGGCTCTGCAGAAGTACGACAACGCGTAATGGATTGCTCGTCTCGATCCATTGGTTTAGACCTTGGTGATGAATGACCACGCACTCCCTTTGTCCAGCCTGCGGCATCTTGGCAAACATCAGCCAGCTCCACACACACACACACACACACACACACACACAAACACACACAAACACAAACTGCTGAATGCTGCTTATCCAGCAGGGAGGGATTTTAAAGGAGATTATGCTCCAGTAATAGCGAAATTTCAACCCAATCCAGGTTTCAGTGTGCGTTGGCCGCGGTCTCTTGGGCAACGGATGTCCTTGTTTAAGAGAGGACGGGTACTTTAATGAAGCTGGGTTATTTTTAAAACAAACCAAGTCTAATTCTTTTAGATTTCTTGAGAATCAATAAAAATGATGGTGCACCAGTTTGGTGTGTGGGTGACTTAAATCTAACTTTCTGTTCGCTGCTGCCTACACATCTGGTGCAAAATTTCATATATTATGTGTTTATAGCCTTATATCTCTGGTGTGAACTGCTGAAGTGACTGCCGCCTGAGGAGCAGCGATGCTCTCGTGGCCAACACACTGCCTTCTGGAAACACTCGAGCCCTTCCTGCTATCATTCTTCTCGGACAAACAGGACAAAATGTTTACAGTCTCCTCACTGTCACCACTGTGTCGCTGTGCCTTCTGATCATGTATCGCTGGTTATTTTTGTTAATAGCTCCTTAAAAGCTTTATATATTGACTGTGTAGAAATATGTTGTATTTGTTATTATAAAACTACACATTTTGCAGTCTTTGGGGGAAGAAAAGATCGCCGTGCTTTGAACGAGGGCAGTGGCTTTGATGGGGGATGATTTTACCTGATGATTATTTGGGGACTTATTTCTTAACACTTGCAGTGTGATGACGTCAGGATCAGAGATGACCTGCTTTAATAATTAAAAATCCATGCTTTACTTACTGCACAGCAAACTGATTTTGGGGGACAAGGATGGTGGACGCCTAACCACGCCCGATGCCTGAATTTGTTTTCAAATGCTGGTTTTCAGCCTTAGTTTTGAGGTAGTGTTCAGAGGCAGGCTGTAAGGAGGTTCAGGGGTTTTAATAATGCAGTCCTTTTAATAGCACACTGATGTTTTTAACATTTTATGATGCCGGCTGCGTCATAAGAAGATTAATGTAGAAGCAGAGAGGCGAAATAAATTCCTTCTTCACAGAAATGTTGTTTGGTCCTCTGAGTTTTGTCAAGTGCTCGAGAAATGTAATCACTTTATCTTAATTGGGCTGAATGCATTTGGTCAACAACTGGGGGAAAAGCTAGTAGAAAAGGGTGTGTGTGCGGACAGTTAATTAGCTGTCAGCAGTCTTTCGCAGAGCCTCAGACAGACGGGCCAAACAAGCGTGATGCGTCCAGCTTTCCATCTCACGGCGGCAAAAAGACAAAGAGAGCGAGATGCACGGCTCTGTGTGTTTCCTTGGCTGCATCCCTGGAGGGCCGCTGCCCTGTTTGTGTTTCCTGATAAGCTCATGCTCGGCGCGCAGATCTGCTGACAGCGCAGGAGCCCGGGATATCTGGGACATCTGGTCACTGTTAAAAGTGTCAGAGTGGATGACAGCGAACACTTAGTGAAGAGGATGAGGTTAAATACAGCAGCTAGGAGAGATTTTCAGTGTTTATTTTCATCCCCACCACCCATTACCGGGATAACCAAGAAGCAGAACGATGCAAAAAAAAGTCTTATTTGTCAGGAAAAACTCGCCCTGTACAGGTCAGCCTTTGTTTCCTCTCTTGAGGTGGATCCACTGTGAAGAACTCCAAGAGGACAATAATTCATTTTAATAGGTGTGATATTGACACGTTAATGTCAAACGCTCGAAAAACAGAAGACAAATGCAGAGGGTTACCATGAAACTGGATATTCTCCTGCCAATACATCCAGCTGAAGGCAATTTTAAAATTATGCTAATTAAATGTACCAGGATAATACTCATTACTCGAATAAAATGCAGATATTAAAGCTTCTTTATGAGCAGTTAATGAATCCATTTCCCAAGGGATAAGCAGATGCCTTTTAAATCTAAAAAGACTAATCTTCTGCAGCCCTGCCAGCAGCTGTGTCACTGTACTCACATTGCTCCGAGCAATAACATTCTCACAGTGGTAATGTTTACTGTGTAATTTAGCACATTAATATTTGTTTAAAAACCTGGCGAAATGAAAAGTCGAGGGGGGGGGGGTCACGTGAACAGGATAAAACACGGATGTTCCCACTGTGTCCGTGTTATTTTCAGCAGCCAGCAGGGGGCGACTCTTCTCGTTGCAAAAAAAAGGGTTACGGCTGTATAGAAGTCTGTGGGAAAATGGCCCTCAGCTCCCGGCGCTCTGTGACAGTTTCTCAATGAGTTTATGGGTTCAGTCACTAGTTTCAGGTCACACCGACTAAAATATGAAGTTCGTTTTGCGTATTATGGTCATTTTTAGAGCGGGGAAGGAAGTGAATCTGTAGTGTGGTGGTTTGCACATTTTCTTGGCAAGCAAAAGGTTGCTGTTTCAAGCTAGAAACACAAATCCTGTTTGGGGTTGTGCCAGGAAGGGCATCCAGTGTAAAACCGCCAGATCAATTGACAGTTGTATCAAGATGCTGGTCACACTGGAGAAAAAGTTAAAGAACAAAAAACAAAGACTTCCTCTTCTGGTGATGCTTCAAATGATGGTTGAGAAAATTCAGTTCAAAGGGATGGACCAACTGATGTGGGGGCTCTCACCACGTCGTTTCCTGTTTTCTGTAGTTTCTGTTGAAATCTCTGGATTTCCTCTCCTGTGCAAACTCGACTAGATCCACGCAGCCGTTTGCGAGCTCATCCCTCAGGCGCTCTGTGAGCGCTGCCAACGCCTGAGGAAATGGGTGCTCCTGTTTTTACATTCTTGTCCTGGCGGGCCTGAAGGTTTTTCTCAGTGTGTAAAACTGATAAGTGTTAGGCAGAAGAGTCCGGTTGACCAAGCTTAAGCGCAGCTACTCTTTCTACGTGTGATCGTTGTGAAAAGTAAAAAAAAAAACAAAAAAAAAACTGCATGATTTTAAAGACACTGATGTCACAGGATTGTATTTTAATCCTGCAAGAACGCGTCATCGTGCAACGCCATCAAAGCAGCGTGCAAAATGTCATCTCGAGAAAAAGGGGTGGTTGGTGGCGGTGGGCGGCGATGGTGTCTTGCTCACCGCAGTCTAGGCCCTGCAGGAAACAAACAGCTCTCAACTGACACTTGGATTGCTCATGAGGCGGCGCGGCGTCAGCAGCCGGACACATTCCACAGAGAGAGAGAGAGAGAGAGAGAGAGAGATCAACGGGTACCAGAGCAGCGCCGGAAATACCGGCCGAGGGGGGTTAAGGGGTTACAGCAGAGCACGGTGCAAGTGTAAATGGGGGATGAGTGAAAAACAGGGAGCAAGAGTCGCAGCACTTCAGCACTAATGAAAAACATCACATGTCCAAAATAAGTCAGCGCTCCTCCTCTGAGACTTGGCTCTCTTCCTTTTGGACTTGGAGTGGATCTCTGGAATTTGCCGAATGTAACCCCAAAAATATTCGTTACCCTCTCCAGCTTCTCTCACTCAAGGGAGATCAGTAAGTAATACTCAGATAGCACGCCTTCACCTCTGCCCTCAGAAAACAGCAGTTTTCACCTTTTTAAATGTGGTTTGTTCTTTTTGGTTTTTTTGGTAAGAAACAGCGTTACCCTGTTAACACAGACGAGGCGAAGAGCAGCAGTTGAGTGAAAGGGAGTTCTCCTGCATGTGGCCTGGCACTGACTCTCCGTTTGGCCACATTAATTTCACGAGACCCGAATCAGTGTCTCGGGATCCTCGTGTAGGTTATATACTGCAATACACACGTCTGATTCTTCCCAGAAACTGGGACAACAACAACGAACAAAACACTGGAACATAACCCGTCTTCAGTGATTCCTCTATAATTGGAACCTGTCCCGAAAAACTGCAGCGTTTCACACGTGGCACCCTTAACTCGTACACACCGAGCAGACCCCCCCCCCTCCTTTGAGAGCTCTTGTACTCACATGACATAATTTGAGTGCCATTGTGAGTTTGACCCGGGCTTCCTCTTATTGCTTCAGCTGATTAAAGGCTTCCAAAAGTTACATTATAATAGCGGGAAATGGCTCGAGGCAAACAACCTCGTATTTCTTTTTGTAATCTTACTGCACTGAGGGAGGAAGCGCATAACCAAACACAGGATTTCTGTTAAAGGAAACGGTCTGTTAGCTGAGGTGTGATGGTGAAACGACAGGACATGTCGTTCCTGCGCGTCTGTTCAAGCTGCTCTTGCTTTTTTTGTTTGTTTTTGTGGCTTTAAGTCAGCTGTTTCAGTAACATATGAGCTCACGCCGTGTAATCCAGGACTTGCGCTAGACTGGTCACCACCACCTGTCTGTGCCAGATGATGCTATATTATTGTCTGGCAAAGGTTATGCCGGGTGCACGTTTCATCTTCCAACATGCACAGAGGAGGTGCTCATAGCACATAGGATAATTCACTTGAATCAGTTCAGTTCCACCTGGTCTAAAGCTGCAGGGACACATACCCAACCCATCCCTGCAGATGCCTCATTAGCTCATGTGAATGCGCAGTCCTGTGAAAGATTAACTACACCCTATGATTCAGTAGCTTGCAGAACCACCTTTAGCAGCAATAACTTTTAAGTAATTGTTTTCAGTGTCTGACATCACTGTGTTGGAATATTGGCCCACTCCTCTTTATAATGTCGCTGTAGTTCATTGAGGTTTGCGGGCCTTTGTTTATGCACAGCTCTTTGCTTTTCTTTTTTTCTTCAGCCGTCGTGTTGCGGAGTTCTTGGTGTGTTTTGGGATCATTGTCCTGTTGCGTGACCCAGTTTCAACCAAGCTTTAGCTGCCAATTCTCTCAATAGCCAGAGTAGAATTTATGTCATGAAAATGATAGATAGATGTTAAATACTTTACATTCACATAGTCACATTGTTGTCACTGTGTTTATTTACATATTCATCACTCCAAGTCTGCATATATATATATATATATATATATATATATATATATATATATATATATATATATATATATATATATATAAATATAAAACTGCACACCAAAAAACTGACTCAAGTATCTTCATAGTGTTCCCTCAGGTTATCAGGTGTCATGCAGTTAATTTTACCTGCATGTTAGATCGACTGGCTTGAAAAGTACGATCCCATTTCAGGAATTCCTCTGTAAATTTCACTTCGCTGGCATTCAACACAAACATGCAGATCTTCATCTTCTTTGTCCGCGTAGCTGAACATCTTTCTTTCTTTCTTTCTTGTGGAGCTTTTGTGAGGCGTTTGCTTGCACTCAGCATATTTCAGCTGCGGGGTGGGGTGGGGGGGGTGGGGTGGTGGGGATCCGAGCTCGATCTGTTCTCAGTTACCGGCTTTTGATCCGATACCGAGGCAGAGGGGAGATCTTGCTCTGACACAGCTGACAGACTCAGGTGCGGAGGTGACATCAAGCGCTGAACCTCTGGGTTTAACTTATTCTCTTTCTCCGGGGAAAACACGCAGACCCACTCCGCACGAAAAACAGCGTGGAGGAAGAGTGAGGAAGCATGTCTTGTGTCCTCCTGGGAGTCACTCTAATTTTTTTTTCATCAGTGAAACTGAACCAAAACTGAAAACTTTCACCATCAACAAGTCTCATATTTCACACAAAAGACACTTTGGGGAAGGCTGGTCGGTGCGGCCTTAAACACAGGTCACATCCACACACCGTCTCCTTTTGCTGTCTGATCACACGACGTGCCGGAAATATTTACGCCCTCCCATGTTTTTAAAAGAAAATGAAAGCGTCTAATTTTTATGAAAGAAGCCTGAGAGTACAGGATGTGCTATTGTTGTAAATGATTAATGAGGTGTTAATGAAGTCTAACACGCACTCGTGTCACTCCCAGGAGTCTGATTGCTCGCCCACAGGGATCGCGCTTGAACTCTGCGAGTGTAAGTGTGTGGAATAAACCAAAGGAATTTTCTGATTTTAATTTCTGTGATCTTTCTTTTCTTAATCACCGAATTATTTTTTTTTATTACATAAGAGCAACAGAAAACAACTGAAAAACAACTTCTTCCCAATCAAGCCCGCAGCCGAAAACGTCTCTTATCTTTATTCGGCTCTGACGGTTAAATCTGCGAGTGGAGCTGTGCTTTTCATGCTGTTTGGTTCAAATCCAGCACAAGCGGTTCTCAGTTGTGCAGGAACTGTGATTAGGCAAACACGCTGGTCTGGTCAGCAGCTCCCATGAGATCATCCACTGACCTCAGCGCAGCAGCACCCTGCCCACTCCTGGGGCGAGGCTGGTCGTCCTGGAAAAGGCTCAGACATGCTACACCCTGCTTATAAAACATTATTTTAGGCTAAAAAAAAAATCACATTTGGAGCGGCTAAATATTTTACTGTTCCTAATCTGATTCAGAATGAACACTACAGTACATATGTAGGTGGCTGTGGTCAGAAATAGCACGGGAAGCACAACAAAATACATCATTTTTGGGTTTGCCTAGTACTGGTATCATGAAATCAACATCCTGCCAGAGCCTCACCCACACTTGGAGTTACTGGAAAATGTCCAGTACTTGAGGAGACCAGCTTGTGTAACTCATCTGCTGACTTGCTGTAAGTTGCTGTTGTTTTTTACTATTTCGAAGCGCTGACAAAAGCCACAAACTCCAGATATTGTTTGGAGAAACAGGTTAGGACACCGTGTGCAACTGCTGTTTCTTACATGTCGCGCACGGCAGGAGATGATCCGCCTCAGACCTGTTCTCACTACAGGAAATTCAGTGTTTGGCTTGGGCAATTTAGCTGCTCGGGCAGCGCACAAGAGGAGGCAGGAAGCGGGACACCAGAAGCCCACCAGCTCATTGTGATTCACTGGACAAAAACCTGCACTATCTGCACACGTGGACGTCACAGAGACGACATTCAAATTTCATGGTCTTCAGAGGGTGAATTCCTCTTTTGGTGACCTCTCTGACCTGTCCTCCATTCCTACCATCTGCCCAAATAAATCCTTGGGGACCTGATGAACCTTTCCCGTTTTCCTCCCCGAACCTCATGAGACAAACTAAACGTTTTCTGCCACAAAAACAGAAAAAAAGAATCTTTGTTTCTTCTCTGTTGTGTTGCAGCATTTTCTTAACGGCTGTGACGACTTTCACGGACCACCGGCTGAGATTTTAAGGGTGAGCCTTGGATAAAAATATACAGTAGCAGAGTTTTTACCTTAAGGGTCTACGCTGGCATGCATCCATACAAATGTGCCATGGGAACGGTTTTATTTTTCTGTTGATACGAGGGAAGAGTGGAGGACATGCTGTCTGTCCTGTACCTGGCAGAAGGATCGGGAATGTGGGAGCACTCTGCATTCTTTAGCCCCGGTTTTGTTTTTATAGCCCTCACACAGGAAGCTCGCTCCAGCGGGGCCTCATTCATGTTGTCTGAAAAATGCTGACGGCCATCCCACCCCCACCTCTCTGGCTGCTCTCCAACACACACACACACGCACACACACACACAGACCATGCATTTTTGTAGTTGTGGGCTGCAGCGCATTCTCCCCTCCCCCACCCCCATCAGAGAGTTTCATTTATAGCTCTAATTACAATAAACAAGCAAGAAGAACTGGGGAAGAGGCCACTCTCCCCCCCTCCCTTAGACCATGATTTCTCAGCAACAGAAGCTTTTAAATGTCTGTCAGTCCCACGCTAGCTCAGGAGTCTTAAGATGCATATCCTTGAAAGGTGTTTCAGTTATTTTATTTTTTTGGTTGTTTCCTGTTGCAAACACACGTTTTCAGGCTGCATTTGCTGATTTCACACGAGCTGGATTTTCAAAAATAAAACAGCCTCACAGGTTCCTGCAGTTTTTGTGTTTTAATAACTTCCCAAAGTTCAGGGCCAGGATGTCGTGGTTCTCACTGAGTTTGCGCGTTTAAACTTTTAAATTTAACTTGCAGTTTACACACAACCTGCTTATCAGCCAGACACCGTCTTTGTCCACTGCCGCCCCCGGACCTCAGTTGACTGGAGTCTACTGATGGCCTGACGTCACTTGAAGTCAACACTCCTCCCACTGTATGCGTTCACTGCTCAGAAGTTCACACGTCGCCGACTGACAGCTTATCAATGTGGAAAGCGTGCGTGTAAATGGGAGGAATGAGTGAATCTGTGTGAGCGTGTGTCAGAGTTTCAAGATGACAACAACCCTGTCACATCAATCCACGCTGTTAAATAATGATTTAAAGCCCTTTTACTACCACAGGGATCACCCCTGTGGTAGTAGAAGGGTTAACATTGAGAACATGCTCCTCTGGGGACTTCAGAGAGAGCGTTTAAGGCTAAACATCTGTTTATAGTCCCACTGTGGATGATTCTATTGACTAGCTTTGACTGGGAGTTGCCATATGAGTGGACACTTGGGCGCACGGGAATTTGCATGGTGTGTTTGCATGGTGATACTAGGAGAGGAGAGGTTGTTTATATTAGATTATAAGGGAAAGTATCAAACGCTGATGATCCTGTTGTAATTTAAGGATAGCCAAAGGCTTCAAAATGAGGTCAGGTGCTGTAACCAGCAGGACCGAATTATTAAAATGCTGCCTTTTTGGATCGCATTAGATAAAAAATGCAAGAACCATTGCAACAACCCGACTTAGTTACATGTGCAGAACCATCCTTGTAGGCAGTCATGAGACAAAGAAAGTTTGTCACAGGACTTTGCATTCCTGTGACAAACTGCAGCCCACGACTGAGTAGCTTGCATAACCAATAAGCTGCAATAACGTGAAGTAGTCCGTTCATGTATGACCTTATCAGTTTTATCAGTTATCATATCGTTGTGGAGGAGTTCTGGTCTACACTTCTTGCTTCAGTTCTTTGAGGTTTGCGGGTGTTTGTTTCCACGCCGCTCTCTGAAGTTCTTGCTGCAGCACTTCACTTTGGTTGAGGTCTTCACTTTTAAACAGGCCATTGCAGCACTTTGATGCTTTCCTTTTTTTTTTCAGCCATTCAGCTGTAGATTTGCTGCTGTGCTCGGGATCGTTGTCTTGTCGCACGACCCAATTTCAGCCAAGCTTTAGCTGCCGGACAGATGGACTCACATTTGATTCCAGAATATTTTGGGATACAGAGGAGCTCACGGTCGACTCGATGACTGCAAGGTGCTCAGGTCACAGCTGTGCTCGACAGTTCGTTTGAGGTGTTCTGATCTGACGTATTTAGTTTTCACCAAATGTTTTTTTCTAATTGTACTGCAGCAAACTTCAAAATTGAACATGCTAACCGAGGCCTGTAGACTCTTGGGTTTTTGCATTGGCCGTCTGAGATTGGGGTGAATTTTCCGGGGGTCTCCGCTCCTGGGAATATTGGCAACTGTCTTGAATATTTTCCACTCGTGAATAAATCTGTCACAGTGTCAAATGACAGACCTGAAACAGTTAATTCCTCTAGAAGCAGTAAGGGTGCGCTCAGTGATTCAGTGAAAACTTTACATTTCACACGACTGTAATTTAGATGATCGCACATTATCATTTTCCTGGCTATGTATTTCTTTAAAAACGTGCACAATCTATTTGTTTTCTGTGCCACTTCAGATCACATGAGACATGTGCAGAGAAGGGGTTTGGGGGGTAGGGAGCTCCACTCACTGCCAAAAACAGAGAAAAGCCTGTCATGTCTGTGAATCAGGCAGCTAATCTCTTCCCCAGCAGAGGAGAAATGTATAAGCACCCAGATTAAAAAAAGGCGCCTGATTCTGATCCTGCTTGGGTGAAGAACTCTGGGAAGCAAAAAAAAAAAAAAAATTAGATAGCTTGCAGCAAGGCCTTTTCGTTTTACCCCATCATTTGTGCAGCAGTGCTTTCTCCTAAAAGCAAACCATCTTGGCTTTTGGCACCAGCGTGATAGATTCTGAAAGCTTTTGCAGAATTTAACGTGCCTTGATTAGCTTTTAGGAATAAACTAAATGACACTTTGTGGATGATGTATTAGTGGCTTTTTCAAGACAGCGACATTGTTATTGCTGCAGCCATTTACTAAGTATATGCAGTCCTTTTCAAAACTGAAACACAGTCTTTGTAAAATCCAGCTGCGAGCGGAAGAGATTCAATTACCCATCTGGGCTGGGTGTGTGGAACCTTATTAAGCCAAATGAGCCAAGACGCTATTGTCTCTCTTAGCCTTGCCTTACAGGGTGCTATTGTTCTTTAACCCTCAGCCCCACAATTTCCAACCTTTAAATTACAGCAATTACTCTGAGATCTAATATCTGAGGGCAAGACCCCATCATCACACAGTCTCTATCGCTCTGTTTTGTTGCTCATGAGTACAAAGGGGTTAAATGTGCTCGGCATTAGCTCGCTTTTACTCGTCAGAGCTGCGATTTAAATGCTGCGCCGAGCTGTACTGCTGCAACTTTGACACACTTCAGAGATCCAGTGTCATGCTAACTTAAACTCCGACTCCTCCGAATGCTGAACATGTGACCACACATGAACGCACGCAATAATATCAACCTCCTCTACCTTCGTCCCCATCTTTGTCTCCCTTTTTACATGTTCATGGAAGTACAGTTCACTCATGTGTACTCGTGCAAAATGATAAACATATGCAATAACATGCCGATACAGTTACTGGCATCTGCTGCAACAGATATGATGTATCTTAAAGTGGTAACGTTACAGTTCAGATTGATAATGAGTGCCATGTTATTGCACAAAATCAAATCTACAGGGGTTGGACAATGAAACTGAAACAGCTGTCATTCTAGTGTGGGAGGTTTCATGGCTAAATATGGACCAGCCTGGTGGCCAATCTTCATTAATTGCACATTGCACCAGTAAGAGCAGAGTGTGAAGGTTCAATTAGCAGGGTAAGAGCACAGTTTTGCTCAAAATATTGCAATGCACACAACATTATGGGTGACATACCAGAGTTCAAAAGAGGACAAATTGTTGGTGCACGTCTTGCTGGCGCATCTGTGACCAAGACAGTAAGTCTTTGTGATGTATCAAGAGCCACGGTATCCAGGGTAATGTCAGCATACCACCAAGAAGGACCAACCACATCCATGGCATTTCCTTGGCCCAATACTTGTGCTAGATGGGCGCGTCACTGCCAAGGACTACCGAACCATTCTGGGAGGACCACGTGCATCCAATGGTTCAAACATTGTATCCTGAAGGCGGTGCCGTGTATCAGGATGACAATGCACCAATACACACAGCAAGACTGGTGAAAGATTGGTTTGATGAACATGAAAGTGAAGTTCAACATCTCCCATGGCCTGCACAGTCACCAGATCTAAATATTATTGAGCCACTTTGGGGTGTTTTGGAGGAGCGAGTCAGGAAACGTTTTCCTCCACCAGCATCACGTCATGACCTGGCCACTATCCTGCAAGAAGAATGGCTTAAAATCCCTCTGATCACTGTGCAGGACTTGTATATGTCATTCCCAAGACGAATTGATGCTGTATTGGCCACAAAAGGAGGCCCTGACACCATACTAATAAATTATTGTGGTCTAAAACCAGGTGTTTCAGTTTCATTGTCCAACCCCTGTAGATCAGAACTGATGATGAAACCTTTTGACTGGGGCAGATTCCTTAACCTGACGTATGCGTGAATGTACTGAAATATATTTCTGTAGACATATTTCGGGGGGGTGGGGGGGGATTTTAGGAACAACAAACTGTGTTTTGCTGCCAGTGTTAACGCTGTTGTTCTCAACACGATGACATGAGCAGCAAGGTTAAAGCAACGGTAAAGTACAAGCACACAGAGCCACTGGGAAAGTGTGAAAGCTCAGTCTGCATCTATTTTTTTGACAGCTTATTGGATCACATATATATGACATCTCTGAGATAAGAGTGGTGAACTGAAAACTAAAAATATTTACATGTTTTCAGGAACAACCTTAATTATTCTTTGAGAAAGTGAAAGGTCAGGAGAGGGTATGGAAAGCTGTGGTGAACATTATGCTGCCTGTAACATAGCAATACGTAACTGAACGAATAGGTTACATAAACATGA